>APFE030162885.1:54167-94774 GCA_000404065.3 Pinus taeda
GTCCCATTATATCCAGTCGGAGCCACCATCCCAAACGGAAAAGGAGCTGTATTAAGGTCCGGACCGGGTGGTTATCCCCCGATGTTGATACAACGATTTTCGGGGCATCAACATTTTTGGCGCTAGAAGGAGGACCGTCAACTATGAATGGTGAGTAAATCAAAACCTACAGACCATTCTCAGAGTAAATCACCCTCCACCTTACCTCGGACCTCCCGTTTGCATTCTGAAAAACCAGTGTCCAAACGAGAATAAGAGGGATCAACTACCACTGCTCAACCCCATCATACTTCAGAACATTAAGTCCGGAGTCCCCTGAAGTTCAGTCTATCATCCAGAAACTTCAAGGCTTCTCCATATCACCTCAGAGATCTAAAGTATCTCGAGGCAGTGAGACTTCACAATTTCGCCTTCCTCATCCTCTCACGAGACTTCAAAGCAAAAAACTCGGCATTGAACCAGCTGAGTTGCCTTTACCCCAAAGTAAAAAGGCTAAAAAGAACAGTGAAGGTTCTGGTAGTGAGACCTTTTCTCCATCATCTTCCATCTCATCATCTCCAGTGCGATGTCAAACATCCACTTCCCCATTACATATTATTATTCACTAGGGATCACCACCTTCAACATCACAACCTATTCAGTTTTCATTACCACCTCCTCCCCAAGCACCTGGAACACCACCGGCAATTGTTGGTACTTCCAAGATGGCTCAGAATCCATGGCACAGTCCCGGTGCAGTCACTATGCCTGCACCATTACATCCATTACCTGATTATCCTGAGAAGTGGTTACCAAAGTTTAATCCAGACGCTGGAACATTAGCTGAGGAACACATAAATAATTTCATGTTGTCAGTTAATCTAAAAGGAGTAACAAAAGAAGATGTTGTAGTTAGGCTTTTACCCTACACGTTACAAGGATCAGCTGGGTCTTGGTATTTTTCCTTGCCCTCTGGATCCATTACCAGTTGGAATATCTTTCAGTAGTAGTTTCTTACCAAATATGGCGATGATAGATCCTTGGCCACATTGATTAATGATCTTTCAAATCTAAGGATTGAATCTAGAGAACCAATTAAGGAGTTTAACTCCTGATTCAATAAGCTCTTGAATAAAATCCCCACCAATTCCAAGCCAAGTGAACAAATTAGAAGCGAGTGGTACATCACAGCCTTACCTTCAACTATAGCCATTTTTGTAGATAGGGCTGGGAAACCAACTTTGGCCGAAAACATGAAAGAAGCCCTCGCTGTGGAAAAACGTATTATCGCTTTGGAAAAGAAAGCTGCTCTCGAAGATAGGAAATCCAAAAGAGTTTCTTTCAAGGATGATTCAAAGAATAAAATCACCAAAGAGCCATATGATATGGAGGGTCTACAAAAGGTCCTCAAAACAATGTCAAACGAAATGGTTGAAATTAAAAAGCAAGTAGCAGAAACTTCAACAAAGAAAGCATATAGGAATTTTAAGAAACCTGAATCAAAAACACCAAATGTTATATCTAATGTAGATTCAGACCCTGAGGAAAAAGAAGAAGATGAAACAATTGCACCATTCGATGAATTCGAAGAAGAGGAAGTTGTTAAATGCCATGGAATGTGGGACTTCATATTGCCTAACTCCGAACGTGGGAATGTGGGAATGTGGGAGAGTCTAGGTGGACCATGGACCATTAAACACGAGAGGGATGAAAGAACTCTACCTCACCTCCATGTCTTGAAGATACATGATTTCCTATCTTTGAGAATATTTCCCATAAGGATGCATAATTTAAACCATTTTTGTGCATTAATTCATTCCTCATCCATTTCTCCTCCAAACTTTCTTCGCCATTTTCTAGGAGAACCTCCACTACCACCTAAAAGAAGTCCAAAAGAGTGGTGGGAAATCATCATATGGGAATATTACGAGATGAAAGTTAAGTTTCAAAAAATATTTATACCTCGCTAGGTATAAGTAAATGTTATTTTGAAATAAATTTAATTAATTTTTTCATGGCGAGACTTCAAACTTTCCATTCACTAAAAAGTGAAGTTTAAAAAAAAAATACATTTCTATGTCGTTAAGTAAAAGTTATTTTGAAAAATATTTTATTAATTATTATCGTTATTTTGTTATGGAAAAAGATATTATTTTTCAAAAAAAATATCAATTAATTATTTTTCCCCAAATTTAGTTATTATTTATTTTTTATTTGATAATGGTTTATGTGATGGTATTTAAATTTTAATCACGAATTGAAAGTACTTTAAATTGTGATTTTATCATAAGACAATATATCATTATAATTGAGATTAGAATTTAAATTCTTATTAACATTGTATTTACACATTTAGATTTAAATGTCTATTAATATATTATTTTAAAGGATGAAATAATAATCAAATCAATTATTGTACTTTATCTATTTTATTCATATTGTAATTTAATTTAATGTGATTACATTTTTATATTTGGCATTGACGTTATTCAAATTCTTGATAAGTTAACGAGGTAAGATAATTGTTTTTAAATTCCTTTTTTATCTTCAAAGATCATAGCTTTTATGATATCATCAAATGTTAAATGGAATCATGTTAGACAACAAATACCAAAATAGCTTAAAAACGAAGAAACACATACTAGATTCATGCCTTGAAAAACAATTATAAGAATGAAATATAAACTTCTTATAGGGGGACACATTAGTTTACAATGGAACAAATGTACAACTTACATGAGATGATATCATTCTAAAAGTAGGTCTCCTAACACACACACACACACACACACACACCCACACAAAAGAGAAATGATATAATTACAATTAGACAGTCTATCTGACATCATCAATATAACACTAGAAATATAACTCAACATCTAGATCTTTACATGGGACTTTGTGATAAACATCAAGCTTTGTCTAGAACTTAACATGCCCCTTCCCTTCAAGTCTTGTCCTCAACATTTGATTAGCTATATATATATTTACATAAAGAACTCATCTTCTCATGTTGTCTCTCCCAGTGATTGGTTCCTTATAAATTGTTCGATTTCACGACTTAATCCTTGTTTCAAGAGTTATTTTTAGTTCTAGTATGACTTTTCATTTTCTGCTAATCTTTGGTGAAGTATTTTGAGCTAGGACCTTGTCACCAATTATATTCTTTATTATAGAAGCATGGAAGATTGATTTACACATGAAGATAAAGGAACTCCAATTTGTAAGCCATGTTTCCAATACTCTACAACACCTTATTGTGACCACTAATACTTGGGTGCTAATTTATTTTCCTCCTTTAAATGTTGCTTGAGGGACATTGATTTCTATGGTTTTAGCCTTAAAAATATCTTATCGTTCTCTCCAAATTCCCTTTCACAACAATGTTGATTTTTTTGTTGTTTCATCCTATTTTATGTTATAACTAAGTTGTCTTTCAATAGATTAATAGCTTCCTGTTGCTATTCTATGTGGTCCTACATTGCTTGAACTTTTGTGTTCTATTTCATGGGTGATTTAATGGATGGATGATGATATTTATGAAGTGCCATAAATGGGGACATTTTTCATGATGTATGGAACGATGTCTTATACCAACATTTTGCCAAGGATAATCACTTGACCAGTTGTGTCTATTTATTATATGTAAAACAATGAATATATACTTCTAGACATTTATTCACAATCTTAGTTTTCCCATTATATTGAGGCTGATAAGGTAAGTTGTATGCTAATTGTGTACCCAAATAAGAAAATAGTTCCATTCAAAAAATTCTAGTGAAAATTGAATTTTTATCACTTACAATAATCTTGGGGATTCCATGTAGCTTATGAACTATTTCCATGAATGTTGTGGCCATTGTACTTTTTTATTAAATGATGAGAAAGGGAGCAAAAATGGGCATACTAATAATTAGTAAAAATTGAAATATACAATGCTAATAATTAATTATTATTGTAAATTTCAAATTTTGCTAATTTTTACTAATTATTGAATGAAAATAAGGAAGAAATACACAAATACATGATTTCCAAGGAAAATCTTCTCTTGGAGAGGCTTCCTAAAAGGGATGTGGAGATCCAAGAAAATCATGAACATAAGGAGAAGCATGTTATTGCGAATCAATATCATATAGGCAATATGATATCACAATTGGAGAGCACAAATTTTGAATTGAAGGACCATACTCATGAATTTTCAATCAAATATCCACATTATCAAGGCTTCAAGTCAACACCAAGGAAATAATACATTCCAAAGATCAATATAAGGAAATTTTATGGTAATGATCCCGTGATTACCCATCCCAGGGTCCTCAAACCATAGGAAAAATTTCCACATAATTTACACAACAAAATTTTGTTTACAACACATTACTATTTTTTACAATAGCATACAAACATGTATAATAAAATTGATTTAAAACCATTTTCTAAGTTTAAACAACAACAAGAAGAATACCTTAATAAAAACCATCCTGAAGTTAGAGTCTAGAGGTATCCAAATATTTGTTGAATGCTTTTGTTTGACGATCAGTTTGGGTATGATAAGTTGTACTCAGTTGGAGTTGCATGCCCTGTAGCTTGAAAATTTATTGCCAAAATTTGTTGGTGAAAGTGGGGTCTCGATCAGACACAATGGAAGTTGGTATGCCATGCAGTTTGAAGATCTGGTCCATGAAAACTTGTGCCACCAATGCTGGGGTAAAGGGGTGTGGTAAAGTGCAAAAATGAGCATATTTGGAAATTTTTTCAACAACCATCATGATGACTAATTTGTTGTCTAAATTTGGGAGACCTGTAATGAAATCCATGAAAACATTTGTCCAAATGGAAGTAGGGAGTAAAAATGGTTGTAAGGTTCTAGGTAGCTTGATCGTTTCCCCTTTATTGCACTAGCATACATCACATTTGGCTACAAAAGTAAGAATGTCATTCTTTATGCTGGTCTAAAAGAAAGAGTATTGTGCTTGTGCATAAGTCTTATGAAAACCTCAATGTCCTATGACTTGAGAGGAGTGCGACTCTCCCAAGATGCGAGTTTTGAGGGTGGAGGTTGGGGCTAGAACTTATCGATCCTTGTAGCGAAGAATTTAATCTTTTCAAGAGTATTCCTCCGAGGAATTAGGATATTCTCTTAATCTATTAATGACCTGGGATAGAGATGGGTGGGAGAACCATTCATGATGGGCTTCTTCAATCCAATCTGGTAAGGGTAGAGAGAGGGATAAAAGGGTTCCCTTGTCCTCAAATTGGTGCAATAAGGTATCGACCACTACATTGTCACGCCCCTTCTTGTAAATTATCTCATAATCATATCCCAACATTTTTGCAAGCCATTTATTTTTTTTTGGCGACGATAAATGTTGCTTGAGGAAGTATTTTAGGCTATGATGGTCAGTGCGTATTTGGAAACAACGCCCCAATAAGTATGGTCACCAAGTTTCTATTGCATGTAAGATGGCCATAATTTTTTTCTCATATGTATATTGACCCAGATGCTTTCCATTGAGTTTTTGACTCGTGAAAGCCATTGATCTATCTTACTGCATTAATACTATGCCAATGCACATACGTAAAGTATCACATTCAATCACAAAGGGTTTTGTAAACTCTAGTATTGCCAATACTGGAGTGGATCACATGGCTTGTTTGAGAACCATAAATGTTTTTTGAGCTACGTTTGTCCAAATAAATGACTTTTTCTTTAGAATATTAGTGAGGGGCCAGGAAATGCATCCATAATTGTAGACAAATTTGCGATAGTATCTTGTGAGACGCAAAAGTCCCCTCAAAATCTTTAAGGTTTTTGGTTGGGGCTAATATTTCATTGCCTGAATCTTTTTCGGATCAACTCCCACTCCTTCACAAACCACAATATGTCCTAAATACTCTCCTTCTTCCATACCAAAGGAACAATTTGATAATTTGAAAAATATTTTATGATCTTACAGAAGTTGCAATACCTGGTCAACATGTTGAAGGTGAGTGTCCCATGTTATGTTGTAGATGAGAATGTCATAAAAGGATACCAAGAAGAATTTTCTGAGATATGGTTTCAAAAGGTGGTTCATGAGGCTCTGAAAACTAGATGGGGCATTACATAGACCAAATTTCATGACCAAGAATTCATAATGACCTTCATGAGTTTAGAAGGTTGTCTTGGGAATGTCAAATTCATTCATCTGTATTTGGTGATAGCCTAAGCAAAGGTCCAACTTGGTAAAAAAATTAGCACCATGTAGTTCATCAAGCAGATCATCAACTGTTGGGATAGGAAATTTGTCCTTGATAGTGAGCTTGTTAAGGGCCCTAATTTTTAGACACATGTGCCATTCACTATATTTCTTTAGAAAAACGACCTCTAGAGATTAATAAGGGTTGGTGCTGGGATGAATAACACTGACTTCGAGGAGTTCTTTGTTGATTTTTTCAATTTCATTCTTTTGGGAAAAAGGATATCAATAGGGGCATACATTTGGTGGTTGGGTACCTGGGAGTAAATTGATGCTATGATCATGTTCACCCCTAAAGGGTGGGAGCTCCTTAGGTTCATCCAAGACCTGCTGGTGGTGATCTAATACATGTTGCACATCGGGATGAATGGTTAGATGAGTGGATTCAACGACATGAATGAGATTAAATTATGTTACTACCCCATGATGGCCCTTTTTAAAAAGATTTTCAATTTGATGTGAGTTGATGATAGTAGGCACTCATGTGTGGAGTCCTCGTAGTGTATGAATGTGGTCGCTCTACTTAAAGCTCATATATAATTCCTAGAATTCCATTGTGATAGGGCCCAATGTGCGAAGCCATTCAACCCCAAGGATAATGTCACAACTTCCCATTTCAACGGAAAACATGTGGGTTTTGAGGTTATAATCCCCCATTTGAAGCTTAATATTTTCACAACACCCTTCACATTTCCTAGTTCCCCCATCAACAATAAGAACTTGGAAATTAGATACTGCCCTGAAAAACAACGAACTTCTTTTTCTACTCTCTTATGGACAAAGTTATGCGTGTTTCCAATATCAATCAACAACACTACTAGTTGATGTGTAAGAAAACCTCAAATTTTGAGAGTCCGGGGAGAATAAATGTCGGCCAATCCATGGAGTGAGATAATCGAATCATATGGCATAGTTGGAGTATTAGTGCCTGGGGTTGTTAGGGGTTCACCCTTTTCCTCCTCATTCACTTCAGTGGATGAAGCTTCATTGGCAGAGTTGTTTTCAGTAGCGTGAATTTGAAAGAATTTTGGTTCCTTACATTTATGTCCTGGGGAGTATTTGTCATCACAGTAGTAGAAAAGTCTTTATTTCCTTCTTTTGGCCATTTCTGTTGGCGACACTTGTTAAACATTAAGTGTTTGGGTGGGGCTTGTATCTAGGGTGGGACATGCTCTTGCACCTAAATTTGGATGGTTGGACTGGGCATTTAAGGCGACTTATACCTCTATGGAATTTTTGCATGCTTCTAACCAAGTAACTGGGTGATGCATTCAGACATGGGTTTAGATGGATTCATTTAAGCCACTGATGAAACATTCCAAGTAAAAGGCATCTCCTAGTCCTTCAGTCGGGATGACCAATTGTTCAAAGGATGCAATCTAGTCCCATACCGTACATGTTTGCTTGAACTTAGTGAGATGACCTAGAAAGTGAGATTTCCTTTCAAATCGGTCACAAATGGCTTTTAAGAGCATGTTCCAAGTTGGCCTCCCTAGATAGAATTTATTATGAAACTGCTACCGCTGACATCACTCTTGGTCCAAGTAAAGAGCTCCCACATGTAGTTTAGTTTCATCATCCAAGATATTGTTAAGGCAGAAATATTGTTCCATTTTTTCCACCCATACTATTGGGTTAGAGCCATCAAATTTGTACATGTCCAGCTTGGGTGTTCATTGGCTCAAATATTGGTGACCTCCATGTAAATGAATGTGATGGCTTGATTGTCCTTCTACTTGTGCATCAACACTATATTTTTTCGTCATGGGTTCGCGAGACCTCTTCACGTCAGCTAATGCTTTAGTGATGTGGTTAAGGGATGCCTAGAAGGTCTCAATTTTTTTCTTGAGGAATTTGACTCTCTCCATTGCCTTCTCTACAACCATAACTTAAGACCTGTTACCGTACTACACTAGACCTAGTAAAATTTTGATCTTACTTGAGATTAGTATGGTTGGAAAGAGGGCATGCATAGGAGTCTAGTGATGTGGGTCACCTGAAGCAATGTAGGGAAAATTTTGGGACCGCAAGAAAATTGCTATCTTACAGGTGAATGGTATCATTGTGATCAACTTGTCATCCTGTATCTTATGGCTATGTATCTTGCAAGTGTCTCATGATGGCCCCATACGTTTCTTTTCTTTTGATTCCAAAAGGAGTTTTACTCCAAACTGATAAATACTGCAGTGGCCAGATTCTAGAAAGCTTGATATTTCCAAATATTTTGGATTGTAGTAACATAAACCCCAAGGTCTTGGTATTGTAGAATGTGTTGCAACAATTTTATTTGGACTTTGGTGACTAAAACCCTCACTACACAAAGAGTTTGATTTGCGTTGTGAAAACCCCAATTGTTGAATACGATTTGTACGAGGACGACAAAACCCCAATTGTTGGATCTAATCTTGATAGGGGCACTCGGACCCCAACAATTGGATCCAATCTGGACGAAAAGGTAGGGGTTGATCTTTAGATAGCTGAGGGAAATATGGTCTCAAAGGAGTTTCATATGCTACAAATTGCAATATATGTAGGGGTCCAACAATAGTCCTCATCCAATCTTTCATGGCGCAAACGAAGGAGGATCAACTATACCCTTAACCATACTACCCAACTATCCTCTTGTATATGTGAGTAATCTCCCTAAGTGTTGTTCTCAGTGTACTATAGCAGTAAGACGACTGGCGAATTATCTAAAATTAGGTTCCAAGTTACCTTGGGGGGCTTCTGATATACCCAAGGGTACATGGAAGTGCAGTCTCTGTGTGGTTCTTTCTAATGCACTACTACTCGAAGGGGTACCCATAGGGGTTACAAGGGATTGCAACAAGTGTGATCAGCTCTTGTAATTCATGAGTGCATGCCTCCACAAATTTGTAGGTTTATGCGCTCAATGACAAATCATGTGGTTTAAAGGTGTCGAAATACGCCTCTAGCCTAAAACAAAATTCTGTGAAAATTGGAAGTACAACTGGCCCTGGAAAGTTCTTTGATACCACTTGTTATGCACTTGAGCTACGAGAAAATTAGAATGCTAGAAATATGAAACAATACATAGCCCTAAATATAGAAATATCACATGAATTGAGACAGGTTGCAAATATATTTTATTATTTTGAAGAAGAATACAATGTTCACTTGCCTCTTCGAGGGGGAAACCTCCAATAGAGAAAAGCTCAATTACAATAAGACTTAAAGATTCTTCCCTTGCTATCTAAGAATATTTATAGCTTTATAATATCCAAAATCCTAACTACTAGTGGTCCCTTGCATAATACACATGAACCATTTTATTTATTAACTATGACTCGTTTGTAACTAATTGTGGTCCCTTATTTAGAATGTGGGTTAACCACTTACAATTATTATTAATGTGGATAACCATTTACGGGCTTTATAGACTCAACTAACTAACTATGACTCTAACTAGGCCCCTTTGGCTTATTACATAAATAAAGGTGTTAGGGTTGGACCCTAACACATCTATAGTCCCTAACTAACATATAGCTTATTGTCCTCTGTAATCTACTTTCACTCCCATCCTATCTATCCTCTACTACAATATACTATGGAATCATCTCTCTTGATCTAACCATTGATAAAACCAATACAACATAAGTGTCGACTTGTTGTGGCCAAAACTGCCCCCTTAATTTTTCAAAAATTATGGGGCCCTCCATATAAATTTTATTAATTTCATTTTTAATCTACTTTCATTTGCTTTGAGTGTTTTTGACTAGTTTCAATTTTTGTTTCTTATAGCTCTGTTGTTTTTGTCTCCCTTCGTATTGTCTAATGAAAAAGATTTCACCCAATTTCGATGCATCATTGAGAAGATATCACTAATCAAAAGTTGGTTGGTTTTTACCACCTAAGCATTTAAAATATGTAAAAATGTAAATATAACTTTAGTTAATTAAATTAATTGTTGCTTAGCTAATAACTTAATTTTTCTTTAATTAATTGTAAATATAATTTTTAATTATTTAATTTATTTTTTAAATTAAACAATAATATTATTAATTTAACTTAGGTAATTATTATTTTTTATTTATAAAAAATGTAAATATATATATATTATGTAAATAAAAACAAGAACTACTGCAGTCGAGCGTTATATGTAAGCGAAGAGCAAGGGTTGATTTCCATTATTTACAACGTATCCCCAACATACATATATGTGGCACATAATGTAAACTCTCACATCGTGGCCCGTTAGGGGAGACATTTGCAATGACTATCATATCAACACCATGTAACCTTCCCGTGTGAACTTACATGTAACCTTGTTGTGTCTTCCAACTTCCATGTAGGTGGGTCTTATCTTTTCACATGGCAGCTTCTCCACTTGTTCCCCACATCATCTCAGAACATACATTCCCCAAGGAAATTTAACGGTGAGAATTTTGCTATCACTTAACAAAACATTTCACGTTTCTTTGGGTCGACAATTTAATTATAAGTCCCCATTTTTATGCACTGATATTTGCAGGCTTTCTATTATTTCTTTTGTGTAAATTCAATTTTTATTTAAATTTGTTCGAATTATGGTATAAATAATTGATGTTAGCACTATTGTTTATTTCATTTATTTTATTATATTTGAAATCCAGTAAAGGTATCTTTGCAGAGATGAACAGGATTGAATTTGGATTGGATATTGAATTCCAGAGGACTCGCTTGTAATTGTTGATAACTATTTATTAGTTTGATCAAAATCTTGTCTTTAATTAATTTCTATTGAATTAAAAGTACTAACTATTTAATGCAATAATACATCTAGTATCAAATCTATTCATTTATAATTGAATTTAAGGATATGCATGAGGTGTTTTCATAACTATTTACTGAGATCATCATGATTGTATATATGTTTGAGCTGTTGCAAATTACAAGAACTATTTCTATGATTTGGTAGTATATTTGAATCTTAAATTCAATTAGAGTCCATTTCTCTTCTAATATTTTGCTCTTGATTTGGAGCAGGACTAATCCTTGTCTTAGGCAAGATAGAATAGAATTATTTTTTCATGCCTGCATATTTGTTAGATTTCATTTGCATTTAGATTAATTCAATGCATTTTTGAAAGTCTCCTTTCATAGGAGAAAACTTCCCTGCAACTTAGTTGAGCCCTTGTTTCAACTAACTCAAAGCATTACCTTCTTGAAGCATCTGCAAGAAGGTAACTCCTTCTCTTTTTCTACTTATGATAGCAACAAATATCATGCATTAGTACAAAGAAGGTAGATTTAGAGTTAGTTTAGATTAACATTAGATTAGGCTAGTTTTAGTTAAAGGGTAACTGGACCCATTTTAACCAGTTGGAATCACCATCTCAAATGGATAAATGCCTAATTAGGGCCTTGACTGGGTGATATCCACAATTTTGATTATGGTCAATCTTGGCCATCAATATTTTGGTGCTAGAAGGAGGGCCATAACCTCCTATTGATAATTTGTGTAGAGTATTGTTTTAAAATATTTTTAGCTAATTATGGTTCCTGTCTATATTCCTACTTTGGTTCATGCTTTTAGCTCATGTAAGCCTACCATAAACATGACCAAAAGACAACTTGAATCCTTGTCTAGTTTGAAGTATGATAGTGAGAGTAAAATTTTTGCTTTAGATAATCTTTAACAATTTTTGGATAAATGTGAATCTTATGATATTATTAATGATAATGAGATTTGTAGGGTTTTTAGTATAACATTCCATGGGCAGATTTAGAAATGGTTCAAAGTGTTACCAACTAAGTCCATGCATTCATGGAACCATTTTATGAAGGTTTTGTTGTTAATCCATATGAACTAAAATTATGAAAATTTGTGTTTACAAATTTAGAATCTTTCTATGAATATAGGTGAATCTGTTACTAAATTTTATGAAGATTCATGTCACTTTGTTTTAGATTCCACCTTGAAGATTTGCCTTGGAAAAATGAGTTGACTAAATGGTTTATTTATCTCGTGCTTAAAATTTTTAATGAAATAAATAATTGTGAGTAGGAAATGTAATAACCTCCATTAGCTATTATTCATTCTACTTTTAATTCTAATCAATCTATTGATGAAATTGAGATTACATCATCATAATAAACTTTAGCAGCTAGTTTCACATACTTTGATACTTCAAAAAATGATTATATAGATCCAAATATGAAATCTGAAAATTTTTGAGAAACATCTTTTAATGCTTGTGGTCAAGAATTAGGATCAATAGAAATAAAAGTACCAAATTCCACAAATGGATATATGGATAATTCAGTTTCTTCTAAAACTAATCTTGAAATAATTCTAATCGTTTTCACTCAAGATTTTCCTAACAATCATAACTCTCTTGTAGAATATGTTTCATCTTTCAACGTTGAAAATCATTCATTTTTTATTGAAGCATCTAATCCTTTATATTCATGAAATCGTTACTACATGTATCCATATTTGTTTTCATATTTGAATACATCTAATAATAATTTAGGTAATCTTGATGTCAAAAATCTTATGTCAAACTCTAGTAAAGAAGAAATTCATAAGAATGAACTAACTTGTGAAGTTTCTACTACCTTTATTCAAGATGAATCTAAAAATGATATCAATACCATATATCTTGCTTATCCTATTAATTATCCTAAAGATTCACATAATTTTTATGATTTACAAGGGAAGGATGTAGTCTTTGATGATTACCTTGATATCAATGATATTGAAATAGTTCTAACACAGAGTGATATTCACCCATTTCCAGATTCTTATGTTCTTCATTACCCTTTCCTAAACATAAGTATGATAATGTTCATTATGATTGTGATAATTTTGAGTTATCTCATTCACTATAAGGTTCTGATGAGATTCAAGATGACTTTACATTAGAAGCTTGTTGTGATGAAATTTTGACAAAACAATATGCCTTCCTTCTTAATGGTCCTTTCCCCATTGTAAATAAAAATTGGTCCAAAATTTCTATACTAATTATAGATTTAGTAAATTTGATGATATTGTACATATGCCAATTATATTGGAGAATCACAATTCTTTTTCCCTCCCATATATTTTCCAGTATCCTTCATGGGAAAAAGGTGGTTCTTTTAAACTTTTGAGGGCTAATACAAATTATTTTGATCTTATAAAGTCTTCATAAGCAAAACCGAATCATAATTTTCAAGATATCTTTACTAATTATTTCAATTGTACATATCATGATAGAATTGAATTATGATTAGAGGGATCTTACATTAGGAAGTTTCATGTAAATAGGTTTATTTTATTACAATTATTGTAGATAGATATACATAATATGTTAATGTTTTCTTTTGATAATTTAGCAATAATTCTATTTCTCCTACTAATTTTTTATCTATATATACATGCATGACTTAAGATGAATGAATGAATTCATTGGAAATATGACTATACTTATTTCTATTTGTTCCTGCATAATAGAGTAGGAGTAGGAGTAATTTACGTTAGACTGCGGTAGACTATTTTTCTTTTCTTTTCTAGATGAGGCAAGTATGAAATAAACAACAAGCCTTTAGTTTTTCCTAGATAAGAATGGCTCAAAGCCATCCCAATAAAATATGCTTCCAAATAAGCTACATTAGGAAGTCTCTGCACTTTTATCCTATTTTTATTTAGTATGTTGTTCATTTTGTTTTAAAATCTTGTTGTAAGCCTAATATTTAATGGATAATCATTAAGGATTTTCAATTAAGTCTTAATTTTGAAGCAAGATATTTGCATGGAAAATGACATCTTGGTGCGACTTCATCTTTTATTTATAATTTCTCCCTAGTTTCAGGATTCTCCTTTCAATAAAAAGCCTAATTAGTTTCAAATTTACATGACATAATTGATCAAGGTCTCAACACAAGTAAAACACACATGGTTTCCTCATATTCTCTCTTTTGTTGAGATACATTTTCATATATTGTCTTGTTTTATTTTTCTTACATTCATGGCTTATTTTCCTTTGATTTCGAGTTTGTATATCTTTATTAGGTAGTTTGCATTACTCCTTCCTTTTGGTTTTGATTTTTGTAAAATTTGCAAAGTTTCATATTTGCACACTATGCGGTCATTTGATCTCGCTTGTTTTTCTTTCGGATTGGATTTTGTGATATTTCAAAATCTATTTGGGATAAATATTTTATTACACAACAATAATTGGTATACATGGGTAATCATTACTCTATTATTTCAATATGATTTTATTTATCTAAAGGTAATCCTTACCATGTTTTCACTTTTCTCTCACATCAACCATTATCTATGAGGAACATTAAGATATGAATCAACCATTTTTAGTTTCATCAAACAAACTGTTATTATTTCGGACATTGTATTTCATCTCTTCTAGCAAAATTCTAATACCCTAGAGTGGATAAAAAATTCATATGTTGCGCTCCTAGTCGGTGGAGTTTTAGGTTTGGTTTCTTGTCACCATTGTTTCTTTACTTCTCTATCCATGGGATGGAAACCGAGGAGAATGGAAGTTGAAAACTATCAAAAGGAAGTAGGACTAGCAACTTGTTGTAGCGGCTACAACCACCCTCCAAAATTTTGCCTTAGCCTGTTTTGGAGCCTCCCTACCAACCTTCACAGCAACTTGCCTTGCTTCGTCAATTCCTCAAGCTTCAATGTCTTTCTTTCTCAAAGGCCGCCTGTCGATCACAGTTCGATATTTTCCCTTCACAGGCTGCTCACCCGGACTTGGTCCAGCTACAGGCTCAGTAGCTTCCCAGTGAAAATTCCACATTTCTGGAGGGCAACCAAACTTCACTCCAGGAATTGCGCAATTCCCTCTGACAACCTGTTGGGCTCCAGGATTGCGCAACCCTGCCAACCAACCCTCCTAGAAGGATTTGCACAATTTTTTCCATCAACAAGCAGTCCAGCCCAGGATTTGCACAAATCTGGGCAATAGTTAGCTGCTAGGCACAGAAATTACACAATGTCATTGGGCAGTCAGCCCAGCTTATAGTCAAGAATGCAAATTTTTCTCCAATAGTCAAGCAGTCTCTTGCATGTGCAGTTGAGTTGACCGGTTCCCTCTGGGACTGAGCAAAACAAACTTGCATGCATGGGTTGTCTCTCTCAAGGAAGAATGCAAAGGCATTCCTTGTTTCAAGGATCTATGTTTAGCAATTGGAGGTTACATGCAAGGAACAATTCAAAAACCTCCCTCCAAGTGTCACTTCCCCTAGATTTGTGGCATGTGCGTTAAAACCTCGATGTTATAAAAAATCATCAAACCAGACATTGTAGAACTCATTCCTCACATCAACCTTGTAGCTCTCACATCCCTCATCACATATAGGAGCAGTCAGCACATTCAGCTCAGTTGTTTTGGGGGAAGCTTGCTTCTCATGCCTTGTGCTGCATTTCTGTCACTTTTTGTGTATTCGCTTGTGTGAGTGTTGTTTGCTTGATTTCTTTGAACACTTGCTGTCATTTATATATATTCTAGCTTTTCCTAACTCTGTTTCAATTTTCGTTGCTATCTCATTGCTATTGCATGCATGAAACAATTTTGCACGAACGTTCACCCAACCGGCGAACAACCTCACCCACATGCATGTTGATATATTTGCTCAATCTTCCATTCATGTTTTGCATGCACTGTTTATCACTTATGCTATCACTTAGTGTCACCATGCATTTCATCAACTTAATTTCTTTCAGTTGCCCATCAGAAAGTCTGGCCAACCTTTGTCCGGTCTCTGCCTTCACCAAGGCTGTATTACGTAATCTGGAGAAGGAAGGCTCACCTTCCTCTCAAGATTTACGCATTCTGGCCCAACACTGGCCTCCTGCATTGAATTGCACATTTTTGTAGGTCAATGACTGCTTGGCCCAAAAATTTGCACAAATCTACCTATGGGCCAGCAGTCCTTCCCAGCTGGCATTGCTCATTGCACAATCCTAGTAGCCAACTGCCCGACTGGACTATGCATTGCGCAATTCTAGCAATCAGTAAGTCTCCCAGTAACCTAGACTGTGCCTTGTGCAGTCTTGACAGTCGGCCTCCCGACCTCCCAGCTAAAATTGTGCGACCTTCATGATCATTCACCCAAGTATGTTGCAAGTTAGTTCTCATGTTCATTTTGGTTTTCGACTGACATTTTTCTTTCTATGTGTGTTTCCATGTCCCCAGGTATCACAGGTGTTCATCTGCCTCTCAGTAGTATAGGTACAATGGTTTCCAAGAGAGCAGAGACGAAGACATCGTTCAGAGCACGCTTGGGGATGCAGTCAATTAAATTTCCATGGGCTTACCTACTCACGAAAACATCAAGTTGTTCATGGACAAGGACATCATAGTAAACAACATCATGAACAACAAATGAAGACAACATACCGAGTGCAACAAACGCAACAAATGAAGCGACCGCAACGAATGCAAGAGGAAGGTTGTTGTAACGAATGCGAAAGGAAGGTTGTTAAAACCATAGAGGTAGAGCAAAGTTGCAAGATGAAGCAGATCCACTGATAATGAAAGCAACTTTAGAGACTTATGCTATGAAGTGACAGCGTGACATGAAGATCGCGAGAGGGCAGAAGATGGAACAAAGAAGGAGTTGCATGTGCTAAAGCAACAACTATGGAAGAACATGAAGCTACACAGGTAGTCCAATGAGTTGTAGCAGGAATAGGGATAGCAGTGGGCACAACATGCACTCACTAATGAAACTGAGCCAATACATATTAAGGATCCATCCCAGCAGTTGACACAAAGCAAACATGGTGAGCAGTGTTGTTGATCACATGCAAAGGATTCAACAACATGCATGCCATTGAGTGCACGCATGCAATCCAACCCATTCAACACACTCACCAAGGCAAAGACAAGAAGCAATTCCAACTGGGGTTAAGCATGCACTTCGACAAGTTGATGCACATGACCACCAACGCACACTTGAAGATCAACAGGGACACTATGCATAAGTGTGTTTCCAGTTCAACCGTACCTAAGAAGACCATGCACATGTTAGCATACGAGTTGGATGAAGGGGGAAAACCAATGCACCGGTTGCAACGGAGGTAAGGGTTGGCTTTAGCAAGATGTCACCATGAGGTGAATGCTCAGCATCACACATGGCCAAGCTTTGGCATCAACTCACCAACTTCACCATCAAAAGCATGTCAAATAATTGGTCTCATCATAACAGACCGAGTGTCAGTGATGTCTTGCAAGACTTGCTCAAGCCATGTTGTCTCACATGAGTACATGTGCATTGTAATGTTGAGTCATGTCAAGTGTAATTCAAGTGTCAATAGTTTGATGTAACAATCATAGAGTAGGTGAAGAGTCATGAGGGTAGTTGAACTGTCACAAAGGGGAACGGCAGGGGTCACCCCACCCTTTGCTATAAATAGCCCCTCATAACTCATTGTATAGGTTTTTGGTCAGCCAAGCTTCTACTAAGAC
The DNA here is from genome assembly GCA_000404065.3 of Pinus taeda. Lineage (NCBI taxonomy): Eukaryota > Viridiplantae > Streptophyta > Pinopsida > Pinales > Pinaceae > Pinus > Pinus taeda. The sequence goes on from APFE030162885.1 coordinate 71,809, forward strand.
TATCTTGAAGAAGACTTGGACAGTATTGTAATGTGCCTTGGCTTCTCCACTACACGAAGCTAGTACATCTCTTTTAAGGAGCAGGCGAATGTGGTTGTAACATTCCAGTGATGGGGCTAGCAGATTTACATGGTGTATTGTATGATTTTGACTTACACTTCTTTAATAATAAGAGCCAACACATTTTCATACATAAGAGCCAGTTGCCTTAATGATATATGTTGTTTAACTTATGTAGTTGTGTATGAACTGATTTGTATCCAATTATTTGAATCTTGTTGTTAATGTGTTGCATATGTTATTAATGTTGTCACCATATGTGTCGACTGCTATGCTCGACATCAAATAGACATTTCTCATGAACCTGGTTATATCAACTGTCGCACTCATCTCGGACTAACTCGTGAGTGTTGTTCGTGTTATCTTACATTGTATGTTGTGACTGTTGCATCTGTGTCGACTCCTCTACTAGAAGTTGTGAATGTCCTTTGTGTTGTGTGTTCCTAACCGAGTTGGGACTGATCCCATTCAACCTGGAACTCACCTTCACCTTCCTCTCCCTTTGAAGTGTTGGAACCCCTCATACTCATTCCTTAACTCACTGCATTAGTCACACCCTTGCTACTGACAGAGCTATCTTAGTTGCCTCTATGTGACATCGCGGTCAAGGCATTATCTTACGACCCACTGTTGAGACTCCTACACCAAATAGTCTAAGGTCTAACTGGGACTTCTTATCGGGGAGATCCCCTTGACATGTTGGCAGGTCCAGCACCGTCAACATTTCTGGCGCTAGAAGGAGGTCCTAATGACAAGTAGTGTCCTATCATCTCGTTTTGAACCTTTTCATATCTTTCATGGAGTCTTGCATTCTTCTTCCCATGAGGTGTTTTTTGAATCGTGAAGATGCCTCCATCTCAGGGAAGATTTTCAATCTCTTGTCCATTCACACGTATGATGGTGAAGGCGAAGTGGCCTAGGCTGAGCACTTACATAACTTTCTTTCCATGATTTATGAGGAAGATGATTCTACTAACGAACAGGTCAGTCTGCTGCTTGCATTCACTCTTTTTGAATCTCCATTTTATTGGATGCTAGACTACCAACTGACGATGTGCACTCATGTGAGAACTTTTGAGATTTTATTGAAGACACGTTCTATCATTTTGATCCAAACCATCTTGAACGGAAACTGTTACAGCAACAGAGGGACCGGTTCGAGTATTTCCTTAAGAAATCTTCCTGTCCCAAGAGAATATTGAGATCAAGCCTCGCTCAACCTTCTTAATTGATGGAACTGCACAATCTCATGTGGGAGTAGGCACTTTCTCAATGGACTGTCTGCTTCACTCTCATTCGACAGTTCCACCATCGCCCTGTGTTGTTGAGGATCATGTTCACACACCTATTCATCCTTCACACTCTCCCAACATCACTCCACACAATTTTCGTGCATATTTGGTTGTGATTCATTCGAGTTTTCATATGCATTATTTTTTTCAACCTTCGTCTTTGCACCGAGGTGTTCCTTGGGATGATGTTGTCTTGTGTTCATCCCTTCTAGACTCTTCACTTATTGTGAATGAGGAACAAGCCACTGACGGAGTTGGTGTTGCACAACCAACATGCGCTGTCATTCATGAAGAGTATGAGTGGGAGATTGAGTATAAACACTCAGTGAAGGATGACCCCCTTCCATCCCAACCCCCTCCACTCTTTCCTAACATTGTTGGTGAACCTGTCATCCATGATTTTGCATGTGTGTCTTCATTCAAATATGCACCCATTGTTGATCACTCACAGGACTCACCGGATGTTAGTCCATCATCTGACAATGGAGAGGATCAATTACTTGTTCAAAATCCACTTGATCCTCCATATATCTTTTCTGGAAACAGAGAGGATGAGTTTTTTCGCTTTTCATCTACTCCTATGTGTGATTCATCCAACCATGAGGATGTCGACCAACATCCTGATCTATTCACCTCATCATCCTATCACAATATTGATTCACTCATTGTTAATTCATATAAGCCACTGGTCTACGATATCCATCTGTCAATGAAGTCAAAACCCCACAGACCATCGAGGCACTTCAGCGTGAGCTGATGGTTATGTCAGACCCTGTCAGACCCTCTTTGTCCTGAGGTTGGTTTCTCTTTTGATCAGGAAATTGTTCAAACACTTGAGGCTCCTCATCACTCATCTGTATGCACTCAACATCAATCTAACACTCAGATCACACTTCCTCCACTCAAACTGCACGATCCCATTGCTCATGCATTGGAGGAGTCTTATATTGCAAGCACTCATGCCTGGTGCAAGTTATCTTTGCTTCTCTCGTTTGCTTGTATGTCATAGTCAAGAGTGTGCTTGTGCTTCAAAGTTGCACATAGTGTCACACAGCACCATGATAAGTCCACAGATTGTCTATCATGCATATGCACTCACTTATGTCTTGTGGCCACTTTAAAACAAGAAGTGTGGTTGTCTGCACTGTTATATCTTTCTTGTATGCTGGTCCGCATGACTGGGTTACTTATAGACCAAGCCTTTAGCAACATGGGTCTACCAATGCGCCTGTGGTTGCATTGGAAGTATCACTTCACATGATTAGACCCATACACCATTAGTGTAGGAGTAGGAGTAGTGTTTTCTTTCAGTTGTTTTCTTGCATTCTTGTTTTCTTTCATATTTTGACTGCTTGTTTGTCTGCTTGCTTGTTTGTTTACTTTCTTCACTTTCATTTTTTCTTCTTCTCTTGTTGATTGTTTCGTTCATATGTTAGTTTTGCATGAAACCATGTGTGACTCATGAAACAAGCTGGGTGAAGTACAAGAGGGCTTGTACAACTATCACTACTTGGTTATTTGTCATCTTGCCTTTGTATGATGAGCTTGTTACTTTTAGTCCATGATACGTCAAAGGAAAATACATATTGTTCGAAGTGAAACTTAGTGAAAACACAATGCTTGCATGCTAACTACTGTCACCTACTCTAGTTGGTTGTTTTTGGGTTAACCCTTGTCAGCTCAGTCAAGTAGAGTAAGGTGAGGGGGGAAACATTAACAAGCATGTCAAAGATACAATAAACTACTCCTCTGCTGGAACAACCTCTTCTGCTCTCAATAAGTCTGGATCCCTCTTCCACCTCTGAAATGAATGTGTTATGCACAATGAAAATAAAATAAAATGAAAAGTAAAAAAAAAAAATCAAATGAAAAATGAATAAGGCGAAAGAAGAGAAACACTTCCTGTGCAAGGAGGTGATGCAAGTATCTCCACCGGGGTACTGGCCAGGCTTGCTAGCAGCGGAGCTATGCTCGTTCTCCTATGTGATTCCACTAGGGTACTGTCCAAGCCTACTGGAAATGGAGCAAAACTAGAGATGAAACTAAGACTCTGACGACTATACTGCTTGTGCACTTATATACCCCTCAACCCCAATTGAAACAATTGTGTTTCCTTGGCTTGGAATGTGTAACAATCAACCAAGAGTCTGGCAGATGCTACATATTACAATCAAGCTAGTGTTAAGCCAAGACGATCTGAGAGCTAAAAAATACTTTCGGAGGTGTTAAACTTGCTTTTCACGAACAAGCTCCATTCAGAGAGCTGGAGTTCTACTAGTGTGTTGCCAAGTGTTATAGCGGCTACAAACACCCTCCAAAATTTTTCCTTAGCCTATTTTGGAGCCTCCCTACCAACCTTCACAACATCTTGCCTTATTTCGTCAAGTCCTCAAGCTTTAGTCTCTTTCTTGCTCAAAAGCAGCCTGTCGATCACAGTTTGATCTTTCCCCTTCACATGCTCCTCACCCAAACTTGGTATAGTTGTAGGCTGAGCAACTTCCCAGTGAAAATTGCACATTTTTGGAGGGAAACTAGCCTTCCCTCCAAGAATTATGTAATTCCCACTAATAGCCAACCCTCCCAACAAGATTTTCACAATTGTTTCCATCAACAGGAAGTTCAGCCTAGGATTTGCGCAAATCTAGGTTGCAGTTAGCTACTGGCCCCAGAAATTGCGCAATTCTCTTGGGCAGTTAGCCCAACTTATAGTTAGGAATACACATTTTTCTCCAACAGTCAAGCAATCTCTTGCATGTGATGCCGAGTTGACCCGTTCCCTCCGAGACTAAGCAAAACAGACTTGCATGCATGGCTTTTCGAGTCTCCCGAGGCAACATGCAAAGGCATCCCTTGTTTCAGGGATCTATGTTTAGCAGTTGGAGGTTACATGCAATGAAAAATTCCAAAACTTCCCTCCAAGTGTCACTTCCCCTAGATTTGTGTCATGTGCGTCACAACCTTGATATTATCAAAAATCATCAACCAGATGCTATAGAGCTCATTCCTCACATCAACCTTTTACCTATGACATCCCACATTACATTTGTTATCACTCTGATAATTCTTTTAAAGTAAGAAGAAAGAAAAACCAAAGGTAAACACAAACCACTTTTGGAGATCAGGACATAGCCTTCCTGATGCTCATAGAGGGCTCTCTCTTTAAGATTTAACTTTGTTTTAGTTAAGTTGATTTTAGGCTAGTTATTTCTTGCACTTGGGTTTTGTTTTGAAAATTTGGTGTGGGATCACTTTACTTAGTTGGAAAGAGGATTGGCTTCCACCATTGGGCTATGGAGTCGGATGTCTGACAAACAAGACTGGATTCAGTTCTAAAAATAGTGTCTACAGGGCAAGGTAGATAAGTTACTACAGATCTCAGACGCTAAATGGTGAATGGCTTCAAATCGGATCCAAGGAGAAATTAATGGTTCCCAAGGCCGGATTTTGGAAGGAATGAAAGAATTCATCCAAGATGGGAGAGCAATCAAGGATTCTCAGATCCGATATTAGAAGAAAACATGTAAATAAATTACTGTGCAAAACAGAGTGTAATTAAACAAATTCTATATGATATTTCCAGTTAGTTCATTTAGATTTTAGAACACATTTAAGATTATGAAAACACAAAAGAAAGGTAACACAATAACACAAATAAAGTACTTCACTGCAAATGTCTCATCTAATGAATCTTGTAGCGAAATGCTTTTATTACTTGCTCTAGTCTATTGACTTGAAAATTGTACAATCACCCTTAGGTTCAAAATCACAATAACTCTACAAATGTAAAATAATCCACCATAATACTTCGAATTTTGAAGTATTTATACAAAACATTTATTACAAAATATATCAAACTAATTTGAGGATTAATCTAGGAAAAGGAAAATATCTTCTTGCAAGAAGATAGAGACATCTATTGAACTGTTTCATGCTATCCCTTTTATTTTGGTTCTACTAGTTGTTATGCTTTGATTTTTTAGCCCTCTATGCTGGTAGGTTGTTTGACTTTCATGATGGATAGTCTGTTTGACTTTCACCTTTCATCTAATACTCTTTTACCTGATACACTTTGACAGTGTTGACCTGTCTTCATCCTTTTACCATGCTCATTTACTTTTTACTGTACACTTATAATTTACTGTGTTTTTACTACAATAAATCATTCAGTTTTTGCCATGTTTCTTCATCTAGTAACTGGATGTTGAGCATTTTCCTATATATTTCATCAGCCTCTTTACATTTCACAAAGGTAGGCTTATTAATAAATAAGTGTTTCACCTCATGGTGAAGTTAAAACAAATTTTCAAAAGTCTGGTGTAATACTCTGCCAGTTGGTATACCACTCATTGATGATGTATTCGCTTGTTCTTTGGCCACTTCCCTGATTTTTTTGTTGTAGTCCTCCTGTGTCATTAGTTTATCATTTATGACTAAGGGACTAGGTAGTCCCTTTTCTCTCAAAAGCTCTAACTTGGTCATAAACCTGTCGACAACGAGTTGCATAGTTTGACACTTATCTTCTAAATTTAACATTAAATTTCTCTTGGCTAGGACCCGCTTGACTTCCAAAATGGTACCTGTCTTGTCAGGTATGTCAAGTTCTTGTAGCTCATATTTCTTCTTGGACTTGAGGAACTGAACAATTCTTACTGCTTCCTCTGGATTTTCTCCAAGCTCTTCTAAATTGACATTTTGGATGGATTTTGTAGCTTGTTTGATTAATTCTATCTACTCAAAAATGACCTAGATAGATGGCCAAATATCGTTGACAGAGTCCACTTGTGCTAAGCTAAGGAGGCTGGGTGTATTTATCCAATGAAGTCTAACCCCCATTGTTGAAATGGCATCTCAGTGGGAATTGGTTTAAGAGGCAGGGGTAAAATTTTTCTCTTTCCCTCAAAAATCTGGCATTTATGGCAGGAGGTCACATGTTTTTTAGCATCCACAATCCCCTGCATGAAACTCTTGTAAAATCTTGTAAGCTTCATCTTTCAATAAACAGGTTCAAAAGAATACCACTATTGTCCTTCCAAAACAATGCAATATCTATAACACAATATCTCAATGACTTCATTTTTAAGAATCTAGCTTTAGTTCTTGTCAATCTAGGAGGAGTTTGTAAGTTTAGTAATAAAAATGTAATATCTACATACCAGGGTGAATCAGTAAAAGGTTCACTAATCTATGGGGTCGCTATCTCCTCCTGATCATCAAGGGCACTAATGAAGTTGATATCAAGGGCCTGACAGTTCGATTCAACCATGAATTTGGCTAAACCTTGGCCTTTGATAAGCTTGGTGGGCTTTATCTCTATGTCATATTCCAATATTGTGGCAATCCATTTGCCTCTTTTACCTTCAGGCCCATTTTGAGTCAAAATGTCCTTAGCTACAAAGTTTGTAACATAAGCAATAATGTGAGAGTACAAAATGTACACTCTGAAGTCTTTGATTGCCTTAACTAAATCTAATGCTTGTTTTTCCATGATATTGCATCTGAGTGTGGCATCTCTTAAGGATTTACTAAAGAATGCTATTGGTTTTTCATATCCTTGGTTGTTCTTTTGCAGCAAGACTGCTACAATGGTGTGTTCTGAAGCAAAAGAAAAAATAATAAAATATTTGTTAAAGTCAGGAGTTATCAGGTCTGGAGTTTTGGTTAAAGCTTCTTTAATAGCTTCAAAGGATTGTTTGGCCTCCACTGTCCATTTAATTGTTGATTCCTTTCTTAGCATGTTATTTAACTCCCTAATTAATTCTGTTATATTTGAGATGAATCTCCTAAGAAAATTAATCTTACCTAGAAATGATTGTAGCTCTTTAATGTTTTGGGGATGGTAAATGGTCAAAATGGCTTATACTCTGGTAGGGTCTATCCTATTCCCATCTTTATATATGATGTGTCCTAACAGCTTTCCCTCTTCCAGACCTAAAAGTTTCTTTTTAGGATTTAAAGAAATCCCAAATTTCTTGCATTTGATTTATACTCTTCCTAGGTGGTCTAAGTGTTCATTGTCAGATTTAGAGAAGATTGTGATGTCATCCTAGTATACTACTAAGAAATCATGGATCTCCTTGGCAAGAGCTATATCCATATCTCTTTGAAATGTGGCACCTTCATTCATTAATCCAAAGGTCATCTTAAAATACATGAAGGTACCCCAAGGAGTAGTAAACAAAGTTTTGGCGTGGTCCTCAAGTTGGACTAATATCTGGTTATACCCAAAGAATCCATCTAACAGTGAAATCCTAGATGAGCCTACTACCCTCTGCAATATATGGTCCATTTTTGGTAAGGGGTAGTTGTCTTTTAAAGAGACCTTGTTTAAGTTTCTAAAATCTACACAAAGTCTAATCTCACTTGTCTTTTTCCTAGTTGTAACTAAGTTTGTAATCCAGCTTGAGTATCTAATGGGGGCTATTATTTGGGCATCAAACATTCTTTTAACCTATTTCTCTATGGAAGGCATAAGAACTTGGTTTATCCTCCTAAGTTTTTGTTTGAAAGGTTTATGATCTTCTTTTAGAGGTATTTTGTGTTGGATTATGTTGGTGTCATAAGATTTTAAGTCTTCATAACTCTAGGAAAATACATCCTGGAGCTCTTTGAAAAGATTGATATATTTGACCTTTTCCTCTGGGGGTAAGGCTTTATATATTTTTATGAGTTTTGGTTTATCCTCAGTGCCTATGTTGGCCTCTTCTATGTCAGCTCTCAGAGGTTCCATCTTGGGTTTCCTAGCTACATCATTAGAGTCAAACAAATCTTCTAAAGGTACTAATCCTTTAGGCAAAAAAATGTTTTTCAAATTAAGAATCTTTTGATAATCATCCATTATTTCATCTATCTCTAAATTCTCTAAACTATCTATTTCTACTCTAATAAATTTAGTTGGTTTAACTACATCGAAAATATTTACATCTAAACTACTTTCAATATTATTGTCTATTGCACAATCAATATCTATCTTGCAATTATGAAATTCACCTTCATTGTTTATGAAATCGTAGATCTGAGAGTCCTAGGAGAAAATATGCCAATACTTGAGGTTGTCTGGTATAACAGGCCTATGTCTAACTTCTGCAGTGTACTGGTGGTTTGGTTGAAATGGAAATTTACAAGTACTAGCAAAGATAGCCAGATTGTGGGCCTGCATGTTTTGTTTTCTAGGAATGGTAGCAAAGTTTGATTCCAAGAGGTCTTTGATCAAGTCTAAAACAATATCCCTATATTGACCAAGCCTAGGGTTGTTGACAAAGTATTCACCACTGATCTATTTAATAATCAGCTCTGAGTCTCCCATGATGGAAACTCTTTTGGCTCCCAATTTCCTAACCAATTGTAACCCTAGAATTAGGGCTTCATATTCCGCCATGTTATTGGTAAAATTGAAGTTCAATCTGAAAGCATGTCCCTTAGCATGATTATTCTCCATACTATGGATCCACACTCCTGCACTATCCCCTAACCTATTGACATACCCATTAAATTCTAGATGCCATAGTGATTCATGGAATATGTTCTCACTATCAGTGGTTCTGTATTTTAGGTCTTTGGCTGTGATTTCCTTTTTATCATTTTCTGCATTGTATAAGATTAAAGAGTACATATCTGAATGCATGGAGTATATGGGAAAGTTTTGTGGCTTTTCCTCACTACTGACCATGTATTTCATCAAGGTATCCGTATATAATTTTTTCGGTTGGCCAAAAACAGATATGGTGGCATAAGACATATCCAGCTGCAAGGATCCTTGTAGTTCTTTTCCCCATGAGCGAGATAGTAGCATTCCATATTTCGGTGGGATGTTTGCAACTACAATGTCCATTAGAATGCTCTTTACAGGGCACTGGACAAGAGTGACACATAATTCCTTGATTAGAACAAGGCATTTAACTTGGTTGGATTCAATAGAAAACTAATCCATATAAGGTCGGGTAATGTTTAGGTTTAGCCTTTCCATTATTGCCTTTGGCATCAAATTGTGGGATGCCCCTGATTCCAACATAGCGTTATGAAGTTTTTTATCATGAATTTTTAGGCTGATGTAAAAAGGAGGCACTCAACCTTGCTGATGAATACCATTGGCGGGCCAAACAATAATTCAAGCACGTCATCATTCAAATTAATAGAATCCTCCCCCTATCCTATGTTCAAAGTCTCAGTTATCTGTGACCTATAAGATTCATTCTTTACTAGTTCGGTCAAAGGAACTGATATCTTTAATTTTTCTATTTCATTTTTAATGTTGAAAGGGAGCCGAGGTTTGTTTGTTTGATTCAGATCTTCCTTAATATGTGCAGTTTGAGTGTCCTTATTTTGTTTCTCAGTGGTAGGAATTTCAGTCTGTGTTTCTATTGTTTTTCCTTGATTTCTCTTATTTTGATTGTTTTCAGTAATTGTCTCTATTTGGGTTTCAGTGGAGGTTTTATCTACAATCCTAGGGGTTGAAGTCTCCGGTGTTCCCTAGGGAGGATTTGCAACACTTTGTTAACTGGAGCTTCTTTTATTATCCTAGTCTAGGTTTGGATGGATCTTTTAATGGGAGTGTCATTATTCTTCTTACTTCTCAAGCTATATTGTTTATGTACCTCATATATAGCTGACTCATATCCTCGTTTAAAATCAAAATATTCACTAGATTTTAACTGCAACTGTTGAAGCATATATAACTCTTGTTATTCTTGAGTAAGAAAAATAGTGTCTTCCTCTTTGGTTTCCAATAAGTTAATCTGGGTATCATCCTCTGCTTCTTGGTTCTGTGAATCCTCAACATAGTTTTCTTGGAAGGGTGGCCTAATCTATTGGTCTAGTGTAACATTCTTTCCAACATTAGGGTTCTTCCTAAAATTTGGGTTTCTTATTGGGGGTTGTTGTTGTTGATTCTCCCATTGATTTTTCCTCTCCATGTTTTCTAACCTATCCATGATTCTTTCTAAACTCTTAGCTAAAACATCTACTTTTCCATTTGAAGTTGAATCTTCCTCTTTAAATACAACTTTATTTTCATTCCTCATTCATGCTTTCTTAGCTAATAGGTTGGCCTCTACACTAACAACATTGCTTTGCATTTGTTCAAGTGTTTCAGGATTCCTTTCCCTTAGCTGGTACAACATATTAACAACAAAACCATCAGGGAACTTAATTAATGCTAGTTCAGGTAGAGGCTTAATGCTGGCTAGAATTACATTGTAGATATTATTAAACCTAGTGAAACAGTCCTGAACTGACTCATTAGGAGCTCTTCTAATATTGTCATATTCAGAAAATATTTGCAATGGGTTTTCTTTCTCTCCCATCTATCAATGAATAACCTATGAAAGTTAGCTAAATCTGCAATATGGTTGGCAGGAAAGGCTTTGAACCATTTCTTGACATCCCCAATTAAAGTTTGGGCAAACAACCTCATTTGGACATCTGCTTCATCTATTTCATGCAATTCAAAAAAGTCAGACTTCTTGTTTACATGCTGCTGGGAAGTGTAATGACTAGTAACATCAAACAGGAAAATATTACTCTAGTAATCTGTAGGCATGGCATGGAAATGGGCAGTTAAAACAAGATAAGCATATCGGTTTGCCATTGTTGTGATTCTGGTTTGACTTGGAGGTGAACTAGATGATGATGAAGATGGTTGATTAATAATTGGCGTAGGTGATTGGATTGTGGTAGATACAATCGGTAATGTTGTGGTAAAATAAGGGGTATTTACAGTGAATGAAGACTGTGCAAAAATTTGAGAGGCAGCAACAGTAAGGGCAACTAGATCAACAGTTTGCTGAAGGTAAGCACTATCTATATTATTGATCAATGTAGAGGTCAAGGCTTCTAACTTGTCAAAAGCGTCCAAGACAAATTTATCTAAATCTAGATGGATAACCCTTTTTGATTCAACGAGTTGAGTAAACTCAGGGTCTAAGACTGTTTCATGGATGGCATTCTGAGATTTAGTTCTAAATAATGAGAGGTAAAATGACAAATCAAAAGGGATTTCCTCTAAAGTTGACAACTCCTCAGGGAATGAATTGGCTCTGGCTAGCTGGCTACTACTTGCCTGATTTTCTTGGTTTTTTTGTTTTCTTAGAATTCTATTTGGGTCATGTTATGGCCACCAACAACCCCCCTCTTTGTTTGATATTAGCAATAACACCAAGCAAATGGGGACCCTTAATAGAAAATCCAAACAAACATTTTATCAAAATTTTTGTATTCAACTCCTTAAAACTTTACCGCATCGTGAGAAAAGAATGAAATGTTTTCTTATGAGCATAATAAACTGCGAAGAAGCGACGTGAAATTCATCGCATCGCATTCATTATGAAATGCTCTTAAATGAAAAAACTTAAGAAATCTCCGACGGGCGATATGCGACGTCGCATATCACAACATCGCGTAAGAAGCACACAATGATTGAATGACTATCTGCGATCTGCGATTCTGCGATCTGCGATGTTGCGATCTACTATGATGCGATCTGCGATGCTGCGATGCGAGTCGCAGAAATCACCCATCGCAAATTTTCCTCGGTGCAGTATTCAAGGAAAGCTGTCCGTTAACCAAAATTGGGCGCGCGCCTTAAAAGAAATTAATGATTGTACGCAAAAGTATTCAGGAAGGACAGTCTTGTGTTTTTCGAAGAGTCAATTCGCTATGGGTGTCATGATTATGCATTCATAAGAGCTTAAAGCTTTCATGTCAATCTTTATTATCATTACTCTTTTCCTTTGCGTAAACTGTAAGACAAGAAATAACATGAAGCAATGTGCAGGAAACATCAAAGGAAAAGGGGAAAGCGTCAATGATCAGAGAACAGAGAAGAGATCCCTTCAGAAATGGATGCCGCATGCGATGGGACCACAGATTCCATAGTATCACTCAAAAGATGCTGATGTCAATAGGCCATCTAAAACTCACAGTCAAAGGCGCACAAAAGCAGCATGTTTACAAAAGACCCTGAAGCTTATGTCAAGAAAAGCCCGGAACAAAGAACGGAGGCAGTTTTCGATGCAGAAAATTTTCCAGACAGTAAAGTCCCTAACTTATTCAATCATTCGCGAGGCCGGAAACCAAAATAGCGAAAGCAAAATCAGTTTGAGAGAAATTTGAGTTATTACCAAGTATACACGCAGTGAATACCCCCAGCCAGAGGAAGATTCTCGAAAATATCTTCTAGTTTAACAGAAAGTGGTGCCAGCGCTTGTTATTTCTATTTTTATAGCTCAAACGAAAGCGGAAGGCAACCAGCCGACTCTTCCCAGTCAAATGTTGCATGCTTGCAGCACTAAGGAGCAAATATAGAAATGGTTCACAATTAGATTCAATTTTTAGAAATAGTTTTGCTTTATCAGAAGGGCGGTCATTTAAAAACCGTATCCTAAATTTATGTAATTAAGTTAATTAGCTAGCAGTATTTAAACCCTTCTCAGGCATTTAGAGAAGGGTCCAGAAATTGGTCAAAAACTTGTCCTCGGAACATGCACTTCTGCACCCTCAGAGGAGGTTTTGATGAATGGATGGATCGAGATTTATTAATGTTTGCATTTGATGTCTGCTACTGATGTTGCACTTTTGTACTCTTAGTAGATGTTAGAACAAGTAGAGATAAATCGTTTTTGCTTGAAGTTTATGAGTAGGATTAGTCATAAATGGTACTTTTATCTCTTGGCCATTTCTGCTTATATTCTTAAAGTGATATACAGTTTTCAGTTGTTTATATGTTATTTCATGAATGTATGAGTTACCATTTGGCACTTCTGTACGGTGGAGTCATTTATTTATGTCTGATATATGAATAACTTATTATGCGATATGCTGTTCACAACTGTTTTGCCTAACTTCTTATGCAAAGTGGTTATCTTAATTGATTTCTATTCTTATAATAGCTGAATGATCTTTTTTACCAGTTATTGTTTGAAATCTCTTTAGATCGCATAATAGAAGAAATACACCCCGGGTTAGTGTAGATTAGATGTGTTGTTTCTCATTAGATTACAATAGCATAGAGTTAGTTTAAGAATCCGAATTAAATTAGATTTAAGTACTCTTAGATCAGCATCATTCAACTCTACACACACACACACACCCTCAGATTGGGAAACTAGTCCCATTATCCCCAGTCGGACCCGCTATACCAAACGGATAAGGAGCTGCCAACCAAGGTCCGGACCGGGTGGGTATCCCCCTTGTTGTTGACCCGATTTTCGGGGCTTCAACATATTTGGCGCTAGAAGGAGGGCCGCGAACTATGAATGGCACCTAAATCAAAATCTAAATACCATTCTGAGAGTAAATCACCCTCATCAACTCCCCCGACTTCCCCAGTACATTTAAATCCAGAGTCAGAAGTCGCTCGAGTATTAACCTCTACTACATACTCTAATATTTTAGACCAATCTATCATTGAACCCCCTGAAGTTCAAACTATGATTCACAAACTCCAGGGATTTTCTATTTTTACACTGAGGTCTGATAAATCTCAAAGCAGCGTGACTTTGCAGTACAATCCTGCTCATCCCTTGACCAGAATAAAGAGCGAAAAATTTGACATCCAGCCAACTGAATTCCCTCTCCCCACCAGGAAAAGAGCAAGGAAAACACCACAACAGTCTAACAGTGAGACTCTTTCATCTACATCGTCCATTTCAACTCCCTCACTGCGAAGTCAGCCACCCACATCTTCATTCCAAACCACTCATCCACCTTCCACAACCCCTCTTCTTCAATCATCTAAGATCATAATACCTTCATCTTCCCAACCTCAGGGATCATCCTCTGCACTTTCATTTACTAGCAGCTCAACAATGGCCTAGTCTCCATGGAACAATCCTGGAGCAGTTTTAATGCCTCCACCCCTGAGCCAAATACCAGCCCATCCTGAGAAATGGCTACCCAAATTCAATCCAGAAGCAGGCATGCTAGCTGAAGAGCACATTAACACTTTCATGCTTTCTGTCAATCTCAACGGAGTTACCAACGAGGACACTGTTGTCCGGCTTTTTCCCTATACAATGCAAGGAATAGCCGGGTCATGGTACTTTTCATTACCCTCTGGGTCTATCACAAGTTGGGACATTTTTTAAAATCAATTCCTCACCAAGTTTGGTGATGACAGATCAACGACAACGTTAATCAGTGACCTATCCAATCTTAAAGCCGAGGCTAGAGAACCCATCAAAGATTTCAATTTACAGTTCAATAAAATCCTCAACAAAATTCCCACTGCTTCCCAACCCAGCGAAGAAGTACGATGTGAATGGTATATTACGGCCTTACCATAAAATTTAGCAGTCTTCGTGGATATGGTAAATAAAACAACTTTAGTTGAAAACTTGATAGAGGTGATAGCATTAGAAAAACACGTAATAGCCTTGGAAAAGAGATCTGCGATAGAGGAACACAAATCTAAAAAAGTCACCTTTAAGGAAGACCCCAAGAAGAAACAAACGAAAGATCCTTTCGATTTGGAAGGATTGCAAAAAGTATTAAAGACCATGTCCAATGATATGATTGACATAAAAAAACAGGTGGCAGAAACTTCTTCAAAAAAGCCCTACAGAGCTTTTAAAAGAGGCCCTTCAATGGATGTGAAACCACCCAATGCTATCTCAAATGTCGAATCCGAAGAAGAGGAAGAAGAAGAGAGTACCACTGAAGGGAAGACAAATGATGAAGAAGTTGTGGAACTACAAGGAATGTGGGATTTCATCCTCCCACAAGAAGAAGATCAAGAAGAATTTTCGGTTAGCACACGAAGAAAAAATCAACTTGATCCTCCCCAAACTACCCCTAAGCAGAAGGGCGCAAGCCCTGCAGCAAAAGAAAAAGTCGCAACAAAGAAAACGACCGCTAAAGTGACTCAATCTAGCCCAGTCCAACCAGATCAAACACCTCCATCGAGAACACTAATAGTGTCGGACGAAATGGACTACAATATTATTGATGACATGAAAAATACTAGGGCTAATATCACTCTTTATGAATTGACCAAATTGAAACATCAACAGAAGATAATGATGAAAGAATTACATGTCGTGCCTACTACATCTTTTCCTACAGCTGTAGCTTCCCACAACATGGGAAGAACTCCAACCAACACGACCAATAAGATTGATCCAAATGACATCGCCTTGATTGGAGGAAGATCAAGATCTCACACTCCCCCTTTTCTTCTCACTTATGAAATTTTCAATAAAAATGTGCACAATTGTTTGGTAGATTCTGGGGCTTCAACGAATATTTTACCCAGATCAATATGTGCCAAGTTGAATGTTCAACCACAAAAATCCACAGTACGCATAGTTCAGCTTGATCGATCTCAAGTCGAAGTGATTGGTGAACTTAATCAAGTCACCATAAGATTGTCATCTAACCTGAAGGTATGTCAGGTTATCGAAATTCTAGTAGCTGATATCCCAGAATTCTATGGCTTAATTCTTAGCAGGGATTGGTCTGAAAAACTCCATGGATACTTCTCAACCGACTGGTCGCATATGTGGTTACCCTACAGTGGTAAACCGAATCAAATAAAGGTTGAACGAGAGTTACACCAGAAGTACATAGTAACGGAATTGGAGGGGGAAAATGAAGCAATAGCATATAACAGTAGCATCATAGGCAATTACTCAGTATATTCTTTCCTCGACAATTTTAATGCTCATACATCACCTTACTTAGAAAATTCAGTTTTGTCCCAAGTCGAAATTTTTTCCCAAACTGATAATTCAAAGTGTGTTAATTTTGTAGAGGAACCTATAAATACATATTTGTTTTGGAAATTATATTTTGATGGCTCTAAATCTAACGAAGGAGTAGGAGAAGGATGCGTTTTGATTAGTCCAGAAGGAAATAAGACCATGCTTACGTGTAGACTTGAATTCGATTGCACAAACAATAGAGCGGAATATGAAGCCTTGGTGCAAGGCCTATACAAAGAAATCGGGTTGAACATCAAGTATCTTCAAGTCTTCGGAGACTCTGAGATTGTCGTCAAATAGGTACGTAACACCATACATTGCCTATCAAGTCATTTGAAACACTATCAATCGTTAGTACAAGATCTCACTGAGCATTTCATAGCATTCAATATTTCATCAATCCCAAGACTCCAAAACGCGAGCGCAGACCTTTTAGCTAATGTAGCCTCTAGACTCATTCCCTCCGAAGCTTTTAGTCCAGATAGATTCTCAATAGAATTAATCTTTAGACCGTCCATCCCTGACAACATTACAAACTAGAGAGTATTCAATGATGATCCTGATATTGTAAATTTCCTCACTTCCGAAGGATCCTATTCCAATCAAATAATTGACGAAGACCATCACGATCGACAAATACAACAAATAGCACTGATAATGCTATACCTAAATCGGTGGTTAAGTTGGAAAACTTATATGATTTGAAAAGTCGGTTTAAAAGGTCTACTAATTCTAAGCTCTAGGGTTCAACTCTGAACTACGAATTAGTAAACCTGGGAACCGATGATAAACCACAAAACGTTAATATAGGCCACGGCCTAGCCCCTAAAGAAAAACTAGCATATATTCGTCTTTTGAGACAATACAAAAATGTTTTTGCCTGGAATTACAATGAGCTGAAGACATACAACACTTCTATTATTCAACATACTATCCCTATGATTGACAACGAAAAACCTGTCCAACAGAAACTCAGAAAAGTCCACCCCAATTTAGAAAACCAAATAAAAACTGAGTTGAATAAGTTATTAAAAGCCAGAATAATTTTCCCCGTCAGGCATTCCAAATGGGTCTCCAATATGGTACCCGTTAGAAAGAAAAGCGGAGATATTAGAATCTGCATCGATTTTCGGAATCTCAACAAAGCCTGTCAAAAAGACAATTTTCCCCTCCCTCCTATGGAGTAGATATTACAGGCGGTAGCAGGCTCAGAACTAATGTCTTTTTTGGATGGATTTTCAGGATACAATCAAGTGCTGGTACATCCCGATGATCAGTTAAAAACCACATTCCGAACTAAATGGGGCACATATGCATATCAGAAGATGCCATTTGGTTTGATCAATGTCGGCGCTACATTTTAGAGAGCCATGGGCATCGCATTCAAGGGTTTAGTCAATAAATCTGTAGTAATTTATTTGGATGATATAACAGTGTACTCCAAGAAGCGAAGTGACCATCTCAAAGACTTGAAACAAATCTTTCAACGATGTTTAAAGTATGGAATTTCACTTAACCCAAATAAATCTTTTTTCGCATTAAGTGAAGGAAAACTTCTAGGATTCATAGTGTCAAAATATGGTATCCACATTGAGCCTAATAGAATCAAAGAAATTTCTGAAATATCCCTACCTCATAATAAAAAGGCCATGCAATATTTTCTTGGTCAAATCGATTTTGTGAAAAGATTTATCCCAGATTTTTCACGAATTGTTTCTCCTTTGCAAACCATGATAAAAAAGAATTCAAATTTCAAATGGGGTCAAGATGAGCATGAAGCATTCAACCTGATCAAACAAGCTATCATTAATGCTCCATCTTTAGCGACCCCGAATTTTTCAGAATCTTTTATCTTATACACATTTGCCTCAGAGAAATCATATGTCGCGATTCTAACTCAAGCAAATCAAGAGAAAGCGGAAGCTCCAATCACATTTTTTGGCTCGAATCTACAAGGTGCTGAACTCAACTATTCAGACGTGGAGAAACAGGCATATGCTATTTTCAAGGTAGTCAAATATTTCAGACCTTTCCTACTTAAAACCCATACCAAGGTCATAGTACAGTTTCCAGCGGTAAGAAATCTTCTAATACAGAAAGATGTGGGTGAAAAAAGAGCAAATTGGATCAATGCTTTACAAGAATACGACCTTTAGATCAAACCAGCAAGCATTGTGAGAGGTCAAGGCTTCTGCAAAATGTTGGCTGGAGCATCGCAAATTCCTGAAAATTTATCTGAAGAGGTACAAATGTATGAGGTAAGCCTAAACGATACAGAATCATTATATGCTGACACCATTTATTATCTTAAGAATGGGTATGCTCCAGCACACCTAGATCACACCAAGAAAAGAGCTTTGAGATTGAAAGCTAAACAATATCAGCTCATAAATGTTGTTCTGTTTAAAAGGAATTATGATTCTGTGCTTCTTAGGTGTCTTGAGAAAACTGAAGCCGAAAAGGTTTTGCAGGAACTCCACGATGGACCCGCAGGCGGACACTATGCTGGAGATGCTACTGCACATAAGATCTTACGCGCAGGATATTATTGGCCCACACTGCTCAAAGACTCACACAGTTACGTGAGGAAATGCCAAGTCTGCCAAACTACTATAGGGAGACAAAAGAAGCCGTTCATGCCACTACAGCCGGTAAACATCAAGCAACCGTTCAGTCATTGGGGCTTGGACATAATAGGTGAGATCGTTCATCACTCTTCTAACCAGCATAGATACATCTTCATGGCAACAGATTATTTTACTAAAGGGGTAGAAGCAATTCCTCTCAAGACAGCTAATTCTGAAAACATCATTGAATTCATAGATCAATTTTATAATCACTAGGTTTGGATTGCCGACGGCTTTGATGTTTGATAATGCCTCGTACTTTTCTGGGAATGCAATGACTGAGTTTGCACTTAAAAGAGGGTTCAAACTGAAATATTCGGCCACTACTATCCGCAAGGAAATAGATGCTGAGTCAACATAAAACTATTAGATATAAAAGAATAGTTGACCAGAACCAAAAGATTGGCACAAAACTTTGGTAAATGCTTTATGGGCAGATAGGATAACGAGAAAAGCTTCCTCGGCACTTCTCCCTTTAACTTGTTTTCTGGGAAGGGAGGGTTCTTCCAACTTCCTTAAGATCCTCCTGTTCTTAGTACAATACATCGATGAAGTATCTACTTCCTCCTTACAATTAAGACAAATGGAAATAATCAAATTAGAAGAACGACAAGGAAAAGCTAAGAAAACCCATGCTCATCACCAAGCGCTAATAAAATCCTCTTTTGATTCAAGCATAATGACCAGAAAAAAATTTCAGATGGGAGATCTAGTTTTGAAATGGGATAAGGCTCATGAAGAAAAGGGCAAACATACAAAATTTCAAAAAATGTGGCTTGGTCCTTTTCAGATTGTAGAAGTCGTAGGCCCATCAACGTTTGTCTTGCAGGATTTAGCAGGTAGAAAGGATTCTTTGCCTGTTAATGGACAGATCCTTAAAATATATTTTCCATAGAAGGTTACTCTTCTATTTTTTTTGTAGGATAGTTTTTTTTTTGTTTTTCTTCTTTCTTATAAATAAAACCAGTTGTAGAAGGTTATTACAGGAGTTAACGAAAAAAAAAGACACCAATTCTCTGTTAGATTTTGATTTTTTTCACTTGTACAAATAGTAAAATTTTTCAGAAATCTGATCTTTATTATTGACGGATAGAGTTAACTTTAGCCTAGATATGATACTAGTTTCAACTTCAGAAAATTTTGATGAAAGAAACCTTTGGCAAAGAATTTTTTTATATCAGCACAATGAAAGGTATCAATAATAAAATAAATATTCTCTATAAAACTGCTGTTTTCAAACTCTATTATTGTCGTCCAGAGCTTTCTTAAGGAAAAACAATGGTTTCCTCCCTGCTAAAGAAAATCGCGGCATTCAGAGAAACAATCCGAGAAAACACTATATCTCAAAGAATAAGAGGTCTCATCACGAGCCGGCTTATCATGATCACAGATATTATAACTTGCTGACTTTGCCAATACTGTCCACCAAAACAGGGCAATGACTCAAGATTGTTGCAATCAAAAGACAAAGGGTCTCATCACGAGCCAGCTTGTTCAGCAAAAGTGTAAATCAAGTGAATGACTGTGTCATAATTTGGCCACCAAACCAAGACATTGTTCTTTAGAGAATAAAAAAGGAAAAAGTTTCAAAATGGGTTTTTCTCTAAAAAGTTGTAAATAGCCTTAAGCAAGATAAAGGATCATTGCTGGGTAACAGGTAACCCTGTCGAGGCTATGGACGCCTGCTGGTAGCAGAGGCTCTACGTACGACAAATGAGCATATTTTAAAAAGCCAGCACACAGAGAAGACCTTATTTTTTCTTTAAAAGACCAAGTAGTGGCTGATGTAAATACAAGGACTAAGCCTGAGGGAGCAAACGATTGGAATAGAAAAAGGTTGAAAAAAAATATCATTGATAGGATAAGGCATAATGTACTCTATCTGTCCATAACAAAATTTAGACTTATGAAAATTTTTCTGCTTCGGAAGTTAAAAATTCAATACAAAAGTAGAGATAACTGGTTCTTCCCAGTGAATCGCCATTGTTGTGGCCACCAACAACCCCCCTCTTTGTTTGATATTAGCAATAACGCCAAGCAAATGGGGACCCTTAATAAAAAATCCAAACAAACATTTTATGAAAATTTTTGTATTTGACTCCTTAAAACTTTATCGCATCACGAAAAGAGAATGAAACGTTTTCTTATGAGCATAATAAACTGTGAAGAAGCGACGCGAAATTCATCGCATCGCATTCATTATGAAGGGCTCTTAAATGAAAAAACTTAAGAAATCTCCGACGGCTGATATGCGACGTCGCATATCGCAACATTGCGTAAGTAGCACACAATGACTGAATGACTAAATGTTGCGATCTGCGATGCTGTGATGCTGCGATCTGCGATAAATGCGATTTGCGAAAATTCGCGATCATGATTTTCTATGATGACACATCTTGACGACGCGATCCGCGATGCTGCGATACGAGTCGCAAAAATCGCCCATCGCAAATTTTCCTCGGCCCAGTATTCAAGGAAAGCTTCCCATTAACCAAAATTGGGCACGCGCCTTAAAAGAAATTAATGATTGTATGCCGAAGTATTCAGGAAGGACAATCTTGTGTTTTTCGAAGAGTCAGTTCGCTATGGATGTCATGATTATGCATTCATAAGAGCTTAAAGCTTTCATGTCAATCTTTATTATCATTACTCTTTTCCTTTGCGTAAACTGTAAGACAGGAAATAACATGAAGCAATGTGCAGGAAACATCTAAGGAAAAGGGGAAAGCGTCAATGCTCGGAGAACAGGGAAGAAATCCCTTCAGAAACGGATGCCGCATGCGACAGGACCACAGATTCTAGAGTATCACTCAACAGATGCTGATGTCAATAGGCCACCTAAAGCTCAGAGTCAAAGGCACACAAAAGCAACATGTTGACAAAAAACCCTGAAGCTTACGCACCAGAAAAGCATGGGATAAAGAACGGAGGCAGTTTTTGATGCAGAAAATTATTCAGAGAGTAAAGTCCCTAACTTTTTCAGTCATTCGCAAGGCCAAAAACCGAAATAGAAAAAGCATAATTAGTTTGAGAGAAATTTGGGTCATTACCAAGTATACACGCAGTGAATACACCCAGTCAGAGGAAGATTCTCGAAAATATCTTCTAGTTTACCAGAAAGTGGTGCCAGCGCTTGTTATTTCTATTTTCATAGTTCAAACGAAAGCGGAAGGTGACCAGCCGACTCTTCCCAGGCGAATGTTGCATGCTTGCAGCACTAAGGAGAAAATATAGAAATGGCTCAGAATTAGATTCAATTTTTAGAAATAGTTTTGCTTTATCAGAAGGGCGGTCATTTAAAACCGTATCCTAAATTTATGTAATTAATATTATTAGAATTAGAAAGTAGTATTTTAACCCTTCTCATGCATTTAGAGAAGGGTCCAGAAATTTGTCAAGAACTTGTCCTCGGAACATGCACTTCTGCACCCTCAGAGGACGTTTTGATGAATGGATGGATCGAGATTTATTAATGTTTGCATTTGATGTCTGCTACTGATGTTGCACTTTTGTACTCTTAGTAGATGTTAGAACAAGTAGAGATAAATCGTTTTTGCTTGAAGTTTATGAGTAGGATTAGTCATAAATGGTACTTTTTATCTCTTGGCCATTTCTGCTTATATTCTTAAAGTGATTTATAGTTTTCAGTTGTTTATATGTTATTACATGAATGTATGAGTTACCATTTGGCACTTCTGTATGGTGGAATCATTTATTTTATGTCTGACATATGAATAGCTTATTATGCGATATGTTATTCACAACTGTTTTTCCTAACTTCTTATGCAAAGTGGTTTATCTTTAATGATTTCTATTCTTATGATAGCTGAATGATCTTTATTACCAATTATTGTTCAAAATCTCTTTAGATTGCATAATGGAAGATATATGATCCCGGGTTAGAATAGATTTGATGTGTTGTTTCTCACTAGATTACAATAGCATAGAGTAAAGTTAAAGAATCTAAATTAGATTAGCTTTAAAATACTCTTAGATCAACATAATTCAACTCTACACACACACACACACACACCCAAGATCGGGAAACTGGTCCCGTTATCCCCAGTCCGACCCGCTATACCAAACGGATAAGGAGATGCCAACCAAGGTCCGGACCGGGTGGGTATCCCCTTTGTTGTTGACCTGATTTTTGGGGCTCCAACAACAAGATATGGATTATCTGCAACCCCCATCCTGCCTCTCTGGTATTCGAATTTTCTCTCGGTGAGCGCCTTCGTCAAGATATCAGCATCTTGATCCTCCGTGGGAATGTATGAAACTAACATGATTCTCC
>APFE030162885.1:120658-140395 GCA_000404065.3 Pinus taeda
GAAGAAATTACCACTCCTCAAACTCTCAAGACAGAAGGACATATCAAGAAGAAAAAGGTTAAAGAAGTGAAAGATCACATTGAACATCAAGAAATGAATCTAGCCATATCTTGTAAAGCATTGGAAGAAATTACCACTCCTCAAACTCTCAAGACAGAAGGACATATCAAGAAGAAAAAGGTTCAATCAGTGAAAGATCACATCGAGCACCAACAACAAGTTCTCCAACTATTAAAGGATGATGCCACTTTGGTGTAAAATTGAATAAAACAACAGATAGATCAACATCGTAGTGAATTTTTTTTTTATGTAGGTGATTGGGTATTTTTACTGCTACATCTCAAGCAAGCTATTTATGAGAAGGAAATGTTGGCAATACTACATGCACTTAAAAAATGGTGACCTTACCGAATGGGAAGACACTTAAAGGTAAAAATGGATCATGATAGTCTTAAATACTTTTTGAACAACTATTATCTTTAGAAGAACAGAAAAAATGTGTCACAAATATGTTGGGTTATGACTTTGATGCCATCTATAGAAAATGGAAGCAAAATTTTGTTGCAGATGCACTCTTAAGAAAGGATGAGGATGTGGAAGCATTGTTTAGTGCTATTTCTATTATCCAACCAGATTGGATAAATGAAGCAAGGGATGAATGGAAGAAGGACGAAGAAATATGGCCACTTATTCAAAAGTTGCGAAAGATCCCAATTCAAACAATATTGCCAGAAATTGAAGAGGAAGGAAAAATCATATTGGAACCTAGAGCAGTCACAAAAAAAAGAACCCGACAGCTACGAAATCAATCAATTTCAGAGTATCTCATCAAGTGGAAGAACTTACCCACTAAAGATTCCACATCGGAGGACAAGAAGTTTATACAGAAGAATCAAGAACTACTCAAGCGTTGAGGACAACACTTTTTGAAGGAGAGGGTCACGTTAGGCCCCTATACTACTAGTGTAACCCTTTATTATTATTAGTACAACCCCCTTATTATATTGATGTCCCCATGTAGTGCCCATATTATTACTATTGTACCCCATAGAAGCCCACTACTGTTATTATTGTTCCCCTACATTATTATTGTTATGTCGGCTCTGATTATATTATGACCTCTTAGACTGCTATATATATAAAGGAGGTCTTTTTATTTGTATCATCCAAGAATTGTTCATTTATGTAATGTAAAGGAGGTTTCCCCCTCGAAGAGGCTGAATTCTAAGGCTTTGATCTATCTTTTCTATCTTTTTCTTGAGCTGGTTTCATAACAGCAGAGGTGCAAAACTGAGGTTCAGCCCATTGGGCTAATGGAGACGACTAGGGTGGTTTTCTGGATTTGGTTTCTTAGCAGAGGATGGTTCCGCAGAGCATGGTAGTCAAACAGGGAACAAATAAAGAGCTGAATCAGATGAAATGGGTTCAAATTGGGTGAAAGGCAGTTAAGAATCCTTCACCTATTTTAAAGAGGGAAAGTGGATGATTACTGCTAAAGAGAAATTTAAGAATTCTTTAACAAATAATCAGCATGAAAGAATTAGGAAACAAGAGTAATTAATATTTACACTGCTTATTCTAATTCTGAAGAAAACACAGAGAATGATAACGGATGAACACAGAGTGCATTCAAGCATATTCTAAATTAATCTTTATCTTTATCATTCAGACTTTGAAACACGGGTGATATAAAGAACGGGAAAACTTTAAAACACATATATAAGGAACTTATTGTTCTGGTGGTTGATTCAAGAATCCTGTGACAGGTCCTATGCTTCAATTCTTCATCCAATGAGCCCAACAACAGTTGGTCCCAACAGCTTTTTATTCCAAAACTCAAAATTATAGCCAAAATATAGGAATATTCACCAACCCCAAATACTTCAATTGGGGAGGTATTTATACAAAATATCTCACAGAATATATCATAGAGATAATATCTAGTGTTGATTAATCGTTATTTTACAAAAGATAGAGACAAATATTCTTGAAAACAGGGAAAAGATAAAATGATGCCGTGCTAGTTGCTCTGTCTTTGTCGGATATTCTTCAATCCTGTTTTGATACACTTTGACCTGTACGACGCTCATTCATTTCTGTTTGCCGCATCATGGTAAATGGCCCAAAAGTTTCATTTTACCAAAGATACTGAAGATACCAAAGATAAGTTTATAAAATTTCTAACATATCTTCCCACCATTTCTGTTCTGGTAATTTATGCCTCTGAAGTTTTCTGAGAGTTTCTTCAGTCTCTGTATATTTGAAGAAATTAGGCTGAATGGTGAATAGATGCTTTACCTCATGCTCAATGTAGAATAAATTCTCTAAACTGTTATAGAGAAATTGGCCTGTGGGGAGTGCTTTTACTTCTGAAGCACTTGTTGATGAAGTAACTTGATTAGCCGCATATTTATTTAATTTATGTGCGTAATCTATGTGTTTCATCAGCCGGTCATTACTTGCTAAAGGACTTGGTAGTCCCTTATTTTGCAAACTGTGAATTTCTCTGTGAAAGAATTAATCTCTACTTGCATATCCTCGCATCTCCTTTTCAAATTTTGCATCAAAGTTCTCTTGGTTAGAACTCTCTTGATTTCTAGAGTTGTGGCTGTCATGCCTGTGATTTCCAGTGCTTCCAGTTGTTCGCTGGTCTTAGTGTTCAAAAAATGTATAAGCCAATTGGCTTGTTCAAGCATCTGTCACAATAAAGCTCTTGTCTTTTGAACTTTCACTTGGGTTGCTCTTATTAAGTCAATCTGCTCATAAATAACTTGGATAGATTGCCAAACATTATTAAGGGATTGATTGATGTTGGCCCACAAAATTCCTTTGATTTCTGCAAGAGGTTTATCCAGAGTGAGATCTTTTTCTGATGTTCTCACTTTGTTCTCTAATGCTTTAACCTCCCTTATTTTCTCTGCCACATTCATCTTTGATTTGTCATAACTTTTTTCTAGTTTTGCCAATTATTCCTTTACTTATTTCAATTCTGATACTTGGAGTTTCAATTCTTCCACGACTTTTATCAGTTGTTCTATGCTCATATTAGTGGTACTGCTTGGTGCTATTGCTATTGCTAATGTACCTATGATGACCTCTGTTGTGGATGTTGGAACATTTGGAGCCAATGTTGTTCCAAGTGTTGAAGGGAGAGCTGTTGAGATTGTAGGGATAACCTCAAGAGGCTAGGAGGTCGACTCTCCATGCCTTTCCTTTAGTGATTTTTCCAATGCCTGCTCTGTATCAGTCAATCTTTCGTTGAGTTTCATGAGCAGGTACATCATGTCTTCTTCTGATTTCTATTGTACAACATCTGTAGTTTGTGGATGCATGGAAGGAGGCAGTTTAAGCTGTTTCCTCAGGGCAGCAATGTCTTCCACTTTCTTCTTCATTAGTGCCTTTATGCCTTTAGCATCTTTGGGATCATGTCCTAGTTCAATTATGATCTATTCTAAATATTTTATCCTGTTGTCCTTGGCCAGAGAAGAGGCTCTCTCCAAATGTAATTGAGTGGAGGTATTGTCCAAGGAGTTTTGTAATTTATGGGCCAACATTACTTTATCAGCCAATGTGGAGTAGACCATCTCTCCAGTCTGTTTATGAAGTTCAATCTGGTCAATAAGATGAATATCATTGGCTAAGACCTCCAAATTTGTCCTGATGTAATCAGCTGCTGACTGTGGTTGTTTCTCATGATCATTTTGCCCTCTTTAATGTCATAGACTGACATTAATCTCTACTCGTTTGTGGGGGGCATCTTAAGATACTGGTTTTAAATTTGAAGCCGTAGTGGGTCGTTCTTGGCCCTTATCCTTGTGAATGTCCTTTTGATGTCTGAGGCCTGTTTGCTTTGTGGCCTAGTGGATGAAACTTCTATACTGTGCTGCCTTTCTAGCTCCTGCCTATGTGAGCTAGTTGATGTTTCTATCACTGGGGAAGTCTGCTGGCTAACTACCCTTTCACCTCTTAGACTATTTGTTGTTTCTTCAATGATTTCCTCTTCAGACAAAGGCTTAAGTCTTTTCCTTTTTGCCGTAGGTTGTTCTGCAGGTTTGCTGATAGGTGTGGGGTCTTCCCTATCTCTCTTATTGCTTCTTTCCTCATTTAGAGGAGTCTGTAATGCAGGAATTTCTACTAATTTACTTTGGGCTGGAGGAATTTGCTCCTAACTCTATTCTTTTGACATTGCTGGTTGGTCTGACATTCTAGGAATCTCTATGGTATCTACCATTTTTCCCTTTGAAGTCCCTGTGACTGTTGTGCTAGTTTTTTGTGTCAGCTACTAAGAAGTTCCAGCAGAGGATGTACTAAATCCTGATTATTGAGGCAACTTGAAAGATGCCTGTCCAAAAGAGTTTAGGTCAAGGCTTTTTCCAAGATCTTTCAGATCTTTTCCATCTTTTCTTTCTCACTAATTTCTTCTATTAAGGTCCCTTCTACCCATTCTTCCTGATTTGCATGTTGTTCAATTTCTAGGATCCTATGATGTATATAAACTGATGGCCTGTTTCTTACCCTTCTGTCACTTATGAAACTATTGGGTCATATGGCACCCACCAAAAACTCTTCTTCAATCTAAGGTGTTCTTTTAATATCTTCTCAGCATCTTTCCATGCATCCCTAGAATTTATGACATAAGGGCCTAACTGGTTTTTGATTCTTAGCTGAGCCTTTTTCTTTGCATTACAAAAGTGGGTTCAGTCTGCACTGATGATCTGGCTCAAATATTCTAATGCGAGTAATCTCATGGGTACATATTTAGGCAGCTTGAAAGGGCAAAGTTCACACCCATATATTCTGATTTCTGTGTGATTTTGGTATAGGTACCAATTGCCTATCCTATACTATTTGGAGAGTTGCAGAATCTTTTTTATGTCATCAGAGATCCTAGGAGGGGGGGCTCCTATCAATAGAGTGGATTCTTTATGTATAAATAAGTCAATGAATTCATTATAGGCATAAGGGCACTCATAGGTATTATGAAAGACTGAGGTCCAAAAGATCACAGACCTTCGATTTCCCTTTGAGTCCAACCTCCTGATGGGGAATCTAAAGCTATATAGATGATAATATAACATCACGTAGTATATGAAAGATGTGTACTTGAAGACTCCTTCTCTATCCAGGTTCAAGAATTGATCATCGATTTTGTTGGTAATGAAAGTGGCATAGTCATATTTGATAGCAGGGGGCTGTCCTAGGGTAAATATTAACAGTAGAACTAGGGTGATCTCATCAACATATTCACTGGTATTAAATCCCAAGATCAAGGATACCATGTCAACAATAACTCTGTCAGTATCAGTGAAAAAGGTCTGCAGATAGGGAAGTGGGCCTGTAGGTTGATGCTCTAGTTGCATGAACATATGAGCAATACAGGTTATCTCTGAGTTGGACAATTGAGAATATTTTTCAATTAAATACCACATGGAAAGACAAGCAAGGGGCTGAGTAGAATGGAACTGTATCATTTCATTAATAGATTCAGCAGTTATGTGAAAAAGGATAGCTTGGGATGAGGACATAACTGCTCTATGGACAGGGTCATAGTTGGCACAACACTAATGAATGATGTCTGGGAAAACATGAACTGAGGGAATGAAATACATGGGAAGGTTATATTCCCATAACCCGAAAATATCAGAGGTGTTTCGATAGCTATCCCTGATTTGGCAGAAGGCTTGAAGATGGTTCACATTACCAGACAGATCTTTTATTTGAAAATCTTTGTCGGCCAGGGGTAAATAATCTAAATCTTTATGAGGTGCATTCATAGACACGACGTTCAGGGCGACGTGAGCTACCATGTTTGTTTATTGTGTTTTCAAACTAGAATTAGGGATTCAGGGGAAACAATGGACTAAATAGCAGGCTCGCCGGTCTTTTTACAGAAGCTTGTACATGATTTCAACTTGAACTCGACTCTTTTAGGTAAAATTCCCAGTGGAAAAATGAAATTACAGTTTCGCGAAGTGAATTGGGTAAATACCATTTTTTTCAGAGGCAAAACGTGTAATTTACAGTTTGAACAACGAACTGCAGAGCACGACACTAGAATTGCTTGGCCGGGTGGCCGACTGGACGTATATGCATGGAGCACAGTTTGCTGGGAAAAATGGTGAAAATGACCTTTTCTTGTTGTTTTTTACGAAATTTGTTTGTCGGGTATTTTTTGGCATTTATTGAGAAGCTAACGTCAGAATGATGGGACATCTTGTCGCTAGCGGGGATGGTAAGTGGTTTACCCCGCACTGCTTTTGGGGTTAACTGGTATCGGGCGGAGGACTAGCGGGAAGGTTGAACGAATGACGCGTGTCCTTGGTACGACAGCAAAACCATCGATTCCCCACACATTAACGTTTGGTGGTTATGGTGGTTGCGAAATGATCATCGACTGTTGGATGGATGGGTGAAGATCTAATGACAGACGGGCTTCAGAGATGGTGGGAGGTTAACATTGTGGGCCCGATATATTAAACGATGTTTTAAATGTATTGGGGGTAATTTCATTGGTCAGGGTTCATTGGTTATTAATTAACCAAAGGTTAATTAATTCCATAATGCGCGGACGGAGGGTTCTTAATGAACTTCAAACAAATTCATCAATCCCTGTTCAAATGTAACTATGGTCGTATTCGACTCGGGCGGGAAATATTAATATTCTGGGATTTTTAATGTATTTATATACAATACGGGATTGGGAATAAAGGTTGGGATTTATATAAATAAAGTCAATAGTTAATATGAAAAAATGTAATGAACCAACGCTAAGTTAGAAACAATTGTCTTTTCGTGTCAACCTGGGCTTTGAAGTGGAAAAGGGGTTTATATGGTATTTGTGCAATCTTCCAATAAAATAGGTTTTTTACTTAGGCGATCATTACGAAATGGAATGAGTGGTTTATGAGTGATATCACGCAGATCTTAATATCCTTGGGGAAGTAAGTGAATAATTTTTAGGGAAAAGTATGAAGGGGAGTTAGTCATGAAACCTTGCTTTGCTTGAGTTGCTCCAAGTATAATGCCTGCCTGGTACTTGTGATAGAAGTGAAAGCTGACATTTTTGGAGACAAAATCTATCACAAGTATCATTCTGCAACACCATTCTGCCCACTTCGCCTACTTATCTGCCAAGATTAAATAGTTTGGTCAGATTTTATTCTCTATTTCTAAAACAAGAAATTCAAACATGAACTAGCCAAGATTAAGCTGTTTGGCCATTCAACAATTGTGGCATGAATCAACAACCTGCACACAATCAGATTATTTACAGAAAATAAAATAGTAGTGGCATTTTGGACTTGCACACTTTCTTGGTCTATTTTGTTTGGGGTTCATTTCTTTCATTTTTTGACCATTTCATTCTTTTTTTCCTTTTCATTTTTCTTTTAGTCCATACCCTCTTTACATTTCTAAAAATTTTTGTTTTTTGACAATATGGAAAACCTTTGCAACCAGAAAAAGGTATGAACATATTACAGAGCTCGTTAATGTCAATCATGAAATATGACACCTATTAGTATAGGAGCATAATAGTGGCTCCACTTGGGGATGGCTTTCCTTGGTGGAAAGTCAAGAACAACAGGTCATATGGCCTTCTCCATAACTTTGATTGTGCTCAGAAATCTCTTTCTGTTGTTTGCTTTATTATATATAAAACAATTACACTTGTGAAGCTTAGGGGCTTCTCTTCGGGCTTCAACTTCATCAAAAAGTTGGATCAAAGTAATGTTTTAGCATCCAACCATTAACTGGCCCTTCTTCTATTTTTGCACCATCCAGGTTCTTCAAAAAGTAAGTATTGTTCCCTTGTATGGCTTGGATGATAAAAGGCCCCTTCCATACGAAGTAAAACTTCCCATGTTTCCCTCTGTCTTCTCTCCTGGAATCCCATTTTAAAACATTGTCCCCAAGGTAGAAATCTTCTGCCTTGGTCCTCTTATCAAATATTTTCTTGAGCTTTTCTTGTAGCACTTGGGATCTTTGGTATACCTCTTCTTTGGTCTGCTGTAAGTGGACGGTCTAATTTATTCTTCTTTGAATGTCATTGGGTTCCACCTGAGCTTCTTGTAGTAATTTCATCACAGGGACTCCTAAAGATGAAGGAAATATAGCTTCCATGCCATAAACTAATTCATAAGGGCTAGTTCCAATAGATCTCTTTGTAGTTAGTCTGTCTGCCCATAATGCATTTGTAAGTTTCTTCTGCCAGTTTTTCTTGTTCTCTTCCAACAATTTCTTAATAATATTAATCAGTCTTTTATTGGAAGACTGAGCTAGACCATTACCTTGAGGATAATAGGCTGTGGAATGGCCTAAATTGATATGGTATTTGTTACAGAAACTTATCATTTTCATGGATTTGAAGGCAGCAGCATTGTCAGTTATGATCTTTTCAGGACAACCAAATCTAGACAGTATGTTGGTTTTTAAGAATCCTATAATCACCGTATCATTGGCTTGTCTGGAAGGAATGGCTTCTATCCATTTGGTGAAATAATTTGTGGCAGTGAGGATCCATTTATGTTGGCCAGAAGAGGGATGATGGATTTCCCCAATGAAGTCCAAACCCCATTGTTGAAAGGGCTTTTCAATGGAAATTCGTCTAAGGGGTAGAGGTAAAAGTTTCCTCTTGCCTTCAAAAATTTGACATTTATGGCAAGTGGCGAAAAATTTCTTTACATTCGTGAACACGGTGGGCCAATAGAATCAAGCCCTCAGGATTTTGTCTGCAGTTGATTTCTAGTAAAGATGTCTACCACAGTCCCCTGCATGAAATTCTTTGAGAACTTTGTGAGCTTCCTCCTTTATTAAACAATTCAATAGAATACCTTCATGATTTTTCCAAAAAAGAGCATTATCTAAGATACAAAATTTTGAAGATTTCATTTTTAAAAACCTTTTCATTGTTCTGGATAACCCTGGAGGAGCCTGCAGGTTTAATAATACATGAGTTATATCAGCATACCAAGGTGATTCTAAAAAGGCCGGCTGTTTTGCGGAGTCGCCATCTCCTGTCCATTATCCAGTTCATTGACATTCAGGGCTTGACAGTTGGTTTCAGTCATGAGTTTAGCCAATCCCTGTCCTTTTATAAGCTTTGTAGGTTTTATTTCAATATCATACTCCAAGATATTATCTATCCATTTACCTCGTTTGCCTTCAATTCCATCCCGAGTCAGGATGTCTTTGACAACAACACTTGGTACATAAGCTATTACATGGGAGTACAATATATATACTTTGAATTCTTTAATAGCTTTCACAAGTGCAAAAGATTGTTTCTCCATGATTTGGTATTTTAGTGATGCATCTCTAAGTGCTTTACTGAAAAAGGCTATGGGTTTTTAACATCCTTGATCATATTTTTGTAGTAAAACAACAGCAATGGTGTCTTCTGATGCAAATGAAAATATTATGAAGTCTCTATCAAACTTTGGACTTGTAAGGACTGGTGTTTTGGCTAAAGCCATTTTAATTTCTTCAAATACTTGTTTGGATTCTAATGTCCATATAACCTTTGAATCCTTTTTTAATATATTGTTTAGCAATCTACTTAATTCAGCCAAATTAGGTATGAATCTTCTTAAAAAAATGATATTTCCTATAAAAGCTTGGAGTTCTTTGACATTTCTAGGGTGGGGTATTTGTAGAATGGCTTCTATTCTAGCAGGATCAATTCTGATGCCATCTTTGGAGATGATATGGCCTAACAGTTTGCCTTCCTCTAGACAAAACAACGACTTCTTAGGATTTAATGAAATACCATATTTTCTGCATTTTAAAAACACTTCTCTCAAATGATCTAAATGTTGTTGATCTGATTTAGAAAACACAGTAAGGTCATCCAGATATATGACTAGAAAATCATGAATTTCTTTTGCAAAAGCTATGTCCATTGCTCATTGAAAGGTTGCCCTTGCATTCTTAAGTCCAAATGGCATTTTAACATATTTGAAAGCTCCCCAAGGTGTTATAAAAGCAATTTTATCCTGGTCATCAGGGTGGACCAGAATCTGGTTAAAGCCTAAGAACCCATCCAAAAGTGAAATCCTGGATGCACCTACTACCCTTTGTAAAATGTGGTCCATCTTAGGTAACAGGTAATGGTCTTTCAAAGAAACCTTATTTACATTCCTCAAATACAGACACAATCTGATTTCCCCTATTTTCTTTCCAGTAGGTACTAAATTAGACACCCACTCTGAAAACCTGATAGAAGCAATTATCCCTCCTTCATACATTCGTTTGATTTCCTTTTCAATTAAAGGGAGTAGTATAGGGTTAATTCTTCTGAGATTTTGTTTGAATGGTTTCTGATTTTCCTTGAGGGGTATTGTATGTTGAATTACAGAGGTGTCATAAGATTTCAGATCTTCATAGCTCCACGCAAAAAAATCCTGGAATTATTTGATTAGTTCAACATATTTAAGTTTTTGATCAGGGGGCAAAGTTTTGGATAGTTTTATTATTTTTGGATTTTCTTCAGTTCCTATGTTACAGTCTTGAATGTCTGCTTTTGGAGGTTGCATTTTGGGTTTATTTGGGATATCATTAAAATCGAAGAAATCTTCCAAAGGAGTTAATCCTTGGGGCAAATGATTGTCTTTCAAATTAATAACTTCAAATTCTCCTTCGATAATCTCATGGATGTCTATTTCTTTGAGACCTTGCATTTATTTATTGGTAAATTTTGTTGGGTGAAGCATTTGAGTGGAACTTTCTACTGAAATGTCTGTTTCTATTTTATCTACTTGATCAAACTCACTAACAACATCTATGTCTATATTAGTGCTAGAAAACACTTATTTGAGGGTTAAGAAATTATTGATCTGAATATCATTGTCAAAAACTTGCCAGTTCTTTACATTGTCAGGTATGGTTGGCCTATGTCTAATCTTAGCTGTGAACTAATTATTGGGTTCAAACGGTAATTTACAAGTGCTAGCAAATGTTGCCAAACTGTGTGCATGCAAGTTATGTTCTCTTGGAATTTTGGCAAGCTGTGTTTCAATAAATGTATTAAGGATCTCAATTGCTGTTCCTCTGTAAGGTCTTAATCTGGGATCATTCGTGAGGAAGTTCCCTTTTATCTGTTGAATGACTAAATCAGAATCTCCCAAAACTGATACCCTAATCGCCCCTAAAATTTTGATCAATTGAATTCCTAGCAGCAGGGCTTCATATTTAGCCATATTATTGGTGCATCTAAAGTTTAACCTGTAAGCATGACCTTCAGCATGATCATTTTCTAGATTGTGCACCCAAATCCCTGCTCCTACCTCTAATTTGTTAACTGAACTATCAAATTCTAAGTACGAAAGGATATCATGTTCATAGTTAGTATCAAGAGTCTCATAAATTTACTTGCTAGGAAGATATGGTTCTTTAGTTTCATCTGGTTTCTCTCGAGTGTCTGATATATCATTGTTCTCAAAAATTTATTGAATGTGAACACTAGAGTTTTTGTTTGAAATTTCTTCTTGTTCGAATGCTAAAACCTTGACATCAGTTGGAGGATCAATTTCAACATTATAGAGAATGAAGGAGTCCATGTTAGAGTGCATGGAATAGATATGGAAATTTTGGGGTTTCTCCGGGCTACTTATCACATATTTCATTAAAGTTTCTCGGTACAATTTCTTTGGTTGAACAAATAGTGAAATAGTAGCATAAGACATGTCCAACTGTAATGATCCTTGAAGCTTTGCACCCCAAGACCTAGACAATAACATGCCATATTTTGGTGGAATATCAGCTGCCACTGTGTCCATTAAAATGGTTTTGGTAGGGTATTGAACTAGTGATACACATAAATCTTTGACCAATCCTAGACATCTGACCTGGCTTGAATCAAAAGAGAATAAGTCTTTGTATGGCCTGGTTATATATAGGTTCAACTTCTCCATTACAGATTTAGGCATTAAGTTATGAGAAGCACCAGAATCAAACATGGGATTATGAATTATTTTATCATGTATGTTCAGACTTAAATCGAAAGGAGGAAGATCTCCATCTACTGATTTTCCATTTACCTCAAGTCCAAAAATTAATTTAGGTTGGTCATCAAAAAAAATTACCGAATCTTTGTTCACAAAAATTTGGAGTGATCTGCTAATTTGACCTCTGTATACATCATGTTTAGCCAATTCTGACAATGGAATATCTATCTTTAGTTTGCCTATTTCAGTCTCAAGATTGAAAGGTTTTTCATTTTGATTTTTTGTATTTTGGACAGTGGGATTTTCTTTTTTTGTTGTATTTTTTGTGTTTTTCTCATTTTCAACAATGGTGTTATGGGATGAAATTGCTTCCAAATCAAATTCTGGAGGTTCTTCCAGATTTTCTTTCGAAGGAATGGAAGCGGAAGGCTGACTGTTCGGTGGTTGATTATCTGATATATCTTCCACTATTGGATCCTTTGGGTTAGGACCTGTTCTAGGAAGGACTTGTACAGGGGGGTTATTGGCCTTGGCTTTGTTGGGTTGCTTGGTATTTTTTTGTTTATTGGTTTCAGGGACATCTATTCTTCTGCTGCTCATATTGTATTGCTTATGGACTTCATAAATGGTTGTATCATATTTGTCCCTAAAAT
Source organism: Pinus taeda (assembly GCA_000404065.3). Taxonomy (NCBI): domain Eukaryota; kingdom Viridiplantae; phylum Streptophyta; class Pinopsida; order Pinales; family Pinaceae; genus Pinus; species Pinus taeda. The sequence continues at coordinate 133,254 of APFE030162885.1, forward strand.
AAAATGATTCACCTGAATGAGTTTGGAATTGTTCAAGAGTGTTAGCTTCTTGGTCCTCTTGGGTCAAGAAAACTTGTTGTTCATTATTGAGGCACGTTAAGTTAATTTGAGCGTCTTCTGTAGTTTGATCAGAAGTTAAGACTTCAGCATAATTTTCCTGAAATGGGGGCCTAATGTTTTCGTCATGCCCAACCTTTCCATTATTAGGGTTTTCATTTTTCCTTAAATTTGGATTTCTCCCAGTATTGCTTGGTTGACCATCCCAAGGGGATTTCATCTTAATTGTTTATACTCCATCTCCAAGTCTATCGATACCTTTAATAATAGCATCTAATTTATGTTCCAAGGCAGAAGGTTCTTCTTTGGAAGGTGTCCTCTTTTCAGCTCTGGCTCTAGCTTGTTTAGAAATCAGGTTGGCCTCAACGCTGACAGCTATAGTCTGCATCTCTTCTAAGTCTCGAGGAGCTCTTTCCCTAGGTTGGTATGCCATATCAGAATCAAATGCAGTAGGGAATTTGATCAAGGCCAAGTCTGGAGGAGGTATGAAATTTTGAGGAATAGCATTGTAGACATTATTGAATATGGTGCAGTAATTTTGGACATTTTCTTGGGTGCCTCTTTTTAAACCTTCATATTCTGATAAAATGTGAAGATGATATTTTTTGCAGTGTCATGATCCGGATTATCGACCGTTTCTTGTTCATTCTGTCGACGTTTAAAACCCCAAAGGGGGTCCATCATCAGGACTAAATCAGATAGAATATGAATGAAAGTTTATTGAGAGAAGAGAGCCTTGTGACCTGGATATAAATAAACCAAGAACCCTAATTTTATAAAGAAACCGACTTGCAGGTCCCCAGTTCTCCTCTCAATTTTTATCCTCAAGATTTCGGGAAGACATATCTTCTTCCATGTTTCCCCTCCTTACAGGGAAGTTATGTTAGATTTTAAGCTTCTGTGGAAGTTTTTTGCAGTGTCATGATCCGGATTATCCACAATTTCTTGTTCATTCTGCTGACATTTCAAACCCCAAAGGGGGTCCATCATCAGGACTAAATGAGATAGAATATGAATGAAAGTTTATTCAGAGAAGAGAGCCTTGCGACCTGGATATAAATAAACCAAGAACCCTAATTTTATAAAGAAACTAACTTGCAGGTCCGCAGTTCTCCTCTCAATTTTTATCCTCAAGATTTCGAGAAGACAGATCTCCTTCCATGTTTCCCCTCCGTACAGGGAAGTTATGTTAGATTTTAAGCTTCTGTGGAAGTTTTTTGCAGTGTCATGATCCGGATTATCCACAGTTTCTTGTTCATTCTGCTGACGTTTCAAACCCCAAAGGGGGTCCATCATCAGGACTAAATCCGATAGAATATGAATGAAAGTTTATTGAGAGAAGAGAGCCTTGCGACTTGGATATAAATAAACCAATAACCCTAATGATATTTTTTCTTTTCCATCTGTTCAAGAAGGTCTGATAAAGGGCTTGTGGGTCATTGATACTGTTTGGAGGGAGGGCTCTAAACCATGTTATGACATCTCCATTCAAACTTTGAAAAAAAACTTTCATTCTAACTTCATCAGCATCAACCTCATATATTTCAAAGTAATCTGTCATTTTTTTAGTATGCCGTTGAGCTGTGTATGTGCCTGTGCCATCAAAATGAGTGATTTTACTTTGATAGTCTTGGGGCATAGCCCTTGGATTGGCAGGTAAGTTCAGAGGAGTATACATGTTTGCCATGATAGCGGGAATATATGTGACAACTAGTGTAGTAGGGACAACAATGGGAATATGGATAGCAGACAGAGGAGTGGAAGGGGTAGCTTGAGGTTGGGAAGGTTGAGGTGCTGATGGTGAACTTGGAGAAGCAGTAGTAATCACACAAGTATTTGGTGTTTTTTCAAAGATAAGCTCAGATGGGATGGAGTTCTGCAGATGTCTGTCAAGATGTGAAGTAATAACTTCAAGCTGCAAATTTTCAATGAATGTTGGATCTTGAACTGTGTGGGTTAACCCAAATTCTGAAAAGGTCACAAATGAAGAGCTTTCAAAATAATCAGCAGAAGGTTCATCCTCTAGGTGGATGCACCTCACAGGACAAGATTTTGATCTGAATAGAGGCCGAGAAATAGAGGAATTTTCTTGGCTTTCTTGTCTTCTAAGAATCCTAGGAATCAGATTAGGATTTTCAAACACAGGTGGTGGGTTTGGATCAGGATTTGATCTGGTGTAACAAATCCTTCGTGAAGCTAGGCTTCCAGGTGTGTTATTGGTTTTTCTGTAAATGGGTTTTGATAGTACAACTTTAAAAGTTTCTTTAAGGGACTTTGGATATGGGAATTGTGAACTTTCTTAAAGAGTTATGAAAGAGGAACTGATCAAGTATTCAAAACCAACCGCTCAGTCTATAAACTAGACCGGAGATAGACTGAAGTAGCATTCATTTACTTCTGCCATTGCAAAGAAAAAGTATTTCAAAGGCTACCTGAATAACTTCAAGCTCTGTCTGTAGCTTATAAAGTAGACAGTAGTAACAAACAAATTATTCAGATCCTCAGCAGAGTTGCCAATAATGTTATCACTCAGGCTTTCCCCAAAGTTGTAAGAAAGGGAAAGGAGGCCGAGGTAACCACAAACCAATCTTTTAGATACAGAATCTAGCCAATCAATATCGAGAGAGGGCTCTCTCTTTATGATTTAACTTTGTTTTGAAAGGTATTAGGCTAGTTATGAGGTTCAGAGGTTTTGTTTGATTTTTGGGTGGTGAGTTTCCATAGAGCAGAGGTGCAAAATTGAGGTTTAGTCCATTGGACTAATGGAGTCAACTAGGATGGTTTTCTGGATTTGGTTTCTTAGCAGAGGATAGTTCCACAGAGCATGGTAGTCAAACAGAGAGCAAATAAAAAGAGTTGAACCAAATGAAATAGGTTCAAATTGGGTGAAAAGCAGTTAAGAATCCTTCAACTATTTTAAAGAGGGAAAGTGGATGATTACTGCTAAAGAGAAATTTAAGAATTCTTTAACAAATAATCAGCATGAAAGAATTAGGAAATAGGAGAAATTAAGATTTACACTGCTTATTCTAATTCTGAAGAAAACATAGAAAATGATAACGTATGAACACATAGTGCATTCAAGCATATTCTGAATTAATCTTTATCTTTATCATTCAGACTTTGAAACACCGGTGATATAAAGAACGAGAAAACTTTAAAACACAAATATAAGGAACTTATTGTTCCGGTGGTTGATTCAAGAATCTTGTGACAGGTCCTATGCTTCAATTCTTCATCCAGTGAGCCCAACAATAGTTGATTCCAACAATTTTCTATTCCAAAACTCAAAATTATAGCCAAAATCTAGGAATATTCACCAACCCCAAATAATTTGATTGGGGAGGTATTTATACAAAATATATTACAAAATATCTCACAGAATAACTCACAGAGATAATATCTAGTGATGACTAATCGCTTTTTTACAAAAGATAGAGACAAATATTCTCGAAAATAGGGAAAAGATAAACTCATGCCGTGTTGGCTGCCCTGTCTTTGTCGGAAATTCTTCAATCTTGTTTTGATACACTTTGACCTATACGACCCTCATTCATTTCTGTTTACCGCATCATGGTAAATGGCCCAAAATTTTTATTTTACCAAAGATACCGAAGATACCAAAGATAAGTTTATAAAATTTCTAGCATATCTTTGCACCATTTCTGTTCTGGTAATTTATGCCTCTGAAGTTTTCTGAGAGTTTCATGAGTCTCTGTATATCTTAAGAAATTAGGCTGAATGGTGAATAGATGCTTTACCTCGTGCTCAATGTAGAATAAATTATCTAAACTGTCATAGAGAAATTGGCCTCTGGGGAGTGCTTTTACTTCTGAAGCACTTGTTGATGAAGTAACTTGATTAGCCGCATATTTATTTAATTTATGTGCATAATCTATGTTTTTCATCAGCCAATCATTTCTTGTTAAAGGACTTGGTAGACCCTTATTCTGCAAAACTGTGAATTTCTCTGTGAAAGAATTAATCTCTACCTACATATCCTGGCATCTCCCTTCCAAATTTTGTATCAAAGTTCTCTTGGTTAGAACTCTCTTGATTTCCATAATTGTGGCTATCTTGTCTGTGATTTCCAGTGCTTCCAGTTGTTCGCTGGTCTTATTGTTCAAAAAATGTATAAGCTGGTTGGCTTGTTCAGGCACCTGCCCCAATAAAGCTCTTGTCTTTTGAATTTCCACTTGGGCTACTCTTATTAAGTCAATCTATGCATAAGTAACTTGGATAGATTGCCAAACATTATTAAAGGATTGATTGATGTTGGCCCATAGAATTCCTTTGATTTCTACTAGAGGTTTATCCAAAGTGAGATCCTTTTCTATTGTTCTCTAATGTTTTAACCTCCCTTATTTTCTCTGCCACATTCATCTTGGATTTGTCATAACTTTTTTCTAGTTTTTCCAATTGTTCTTTTACTTGTTTGAATTCTGATAGTTGGAGTTTCAATTCTTCCATGGCTTTTATCAGTTGTTCTGTGCTCATATTAGTATTGCTGCCTAGTGTTGTTGCTATTGTTGATGTACCTGTGATGACCTCTGTTGTGGATGCTGGAACATTTGGAGCCAATGTTGTTCCAAGTGTGGAAGGGAACACTGTTGAGACTGTAGGGATAACCTCAAGAGGCTGGGAGGTCGACTCTCCCTGCCTTTTCTTTAGTGCTTTTTCCAATGCCTGCTCTGTATCGGTCAATTTTTCGTTGAGTTTCATGAGTAGGTCCATCATGTCTTTTTCTGATTTCTGTTGTACACCATCTGCAGTCTGTGGATACATGGAAGGAGGAAGTTCAAGTTGTTTCCTCAGGGCAGCAATGTCTTCCTCTTTCTTCTTCATTAGTGCCTTTATGCCTTTAGAATATTTGGGATCATGTCCCAGTTCAATGATGATCTCTTCTGAAGATTTTATCCTGTTTTCCTTGGCTAGAGAAGAGGCTTTCTCCAAATGTAATTGAGTAGAGGTATTTCCCAAGGAGTTTTGTAATTTATGGGCCAACATTGCTTTATCAGCTAATGTGGAGTAGACCATCTCTCCAGTCTGTTTATGAGGCTCAATCTAGTCCATATGATGAATATCCTTAACTAAGACCTCCAAATTTGTCCCGATGTAATCAGCTGCTCACTGTGGTTGTTGCACCTTGGGCTTAAAGTAACTCATGATCATTTTGCCCTCTTTAATGTCATAGGCTGACATTAATCTTTGTTGGTTTGTGGGGGCCATCTTAAGATATTGGTTGTAAATTTGAAGTCGTAGTGGGTCGTTCTTGGCCTTTATCTCTGTGACTGTCCTTTTGATGTCCGAGGCCTGTTTGCTTTATGGCCTAGTGGATGAAACTTCTACACTGTGTTGCCTTTCTAGCTCCTGCTTATGTGAGCTAGTTGATGTTTCTATCACTGGGGAAGTCTGCTGGCTGACTACCCTTTCACCTCTTAGACTGTCTATTGTTTCTTCAATGATTTCCTCTTCTAACAGAGGATTCAGTCTATGCCTTTTTTCCATAGGTTGTTTTGCAGGTCCACTGATAGGTGTGGGGTCTTCCCTGTCTCTCTTCTTGCTTCTTTCCTCATTTAGAGGAGTGTGTAATGCAGGAATATCTACTGCTTTATTTTGGGCTGGAGGAATTTGCTTTCTCAATATGCCAATGATGTAAGTTGTCCATATAGACGAGAACGAGTTTCAATGTCGCTAGGCTCATTAAAACATAACGATGGGTTCGCTCGAAGGGAAAATTATAGAACAAGCATATGTTATCCTCCTCAAGCTTGATAAAAATAAAGAGGTACTGGTCAGAAATGACTGGGGAAATTGGGAAGAAAACTTGAAGAAACTTTATTGGTAGCAAGTCGCTCTTGAACATGACACTTTCACTCCACGTCCGAGTCGGATTGGGTTATTCCCTTCACCGTTCATATCACCATTGGTCCATCGTACCATCCATATTTGGGGTTAACGCTACCAATCCATTTCAATGTCTCTGGCATGTTCAAGAGAAGTCACTCAAAGAATTCACCTGTGTCTCATCCGTTGTAATACATTCACGCTCCATTCTTTCATGACCTCCACCCTGAACCCTATATCATCAGATCATTTTCACCTGCAAAATCATTTGCTCCGTTCCATGTCATAGATGTAGGATTCATTAAGGCCCTCCTATGATGGGTTACTTCTTGTCGACGATAGCTCATTATCAAAGAAGTCAACCTAGGAACAACCCTTTCAGTACTTTGAAGCTTGCATGCCTCAATGGCAAGTTTCTCACTTCTGGTGACAGGTTTACATCAATGGCCTTCGACTGAAAGATTTTGTGTGATGTTCGACGCCAAGTCCCTTTTTCACACAACACAAATTGTACTGTAGTACCTTGAGGGTCATCATTATTATCGGTGATTCCTCTCGCACCTGTTAACAACTTACATCATTGGCTGGTAATTAGGCGATGTCTTTCCATGTTCGACTCCAGAACATTTTCACGAATCGACTTGTACATCGGATGAAGATTGGATGCGTTTGAAGACCCCGGATCTAGTTTCATCCATCCGGGCTGCGATATATTCAGGAAAATAAAGACATCAAATGTACATCATTGCTGCAAATATGATCATCCAAATCAAAAGATGATGGCTCTACCAGAATCATCAGTCTACCACACAGACGGTTGTCTGTGTAATGTACATGAAAATGAATTTATAAAGCTGATAATGTTACGAAGATAATGTATTATATTGTATCTTATTACAGGTCGCCTTCCAGTTCGAAATAACCTTGGATCCTCATTGTTGGAGAGGTAAATCCCCTCTACGGATAGAGGCGATCCCTACTAGCCCAAAGGGGGTCTAGCAACAATCAAAAAATGCTACATTGCAGGTTCCTAGTTGTAATTAACAAGTGGGTAAGAGAACCCTACTTGGATTCCAAAGCTATGTTTGTCAAAGAGATGATCCTCTCGCTCCTTTGCTTCAGCCGATCACAATCCTCCACTATCCTCGCGGACGGACACCTGCACAAGCAAAGAGAGAGCAAACACGAGCGTAAAATCTACTAAAAACAACTATGTATCAGTCAGGAAGGATACAATT
>APFE030162894.1:4542-19990 GCA_000404065.3 Pinus taeda
AAGAACCCTGCTTATCATTCAAAGACAAAGCACATTGATGTTCAGTATCACTTTTTGAGGGATATGATAGAAGACAAAAAGGTGTTGCTGGTAAAGGTGGACACTTTGAAGAATATCGTAGATGCATTGATAAAATCTGTGAGCTTTGAGAAGTTCTCTTGGTGTAGAGAAACAATGGCCGTTTCAAGGCTAGAAAAATGACTAAGCTCTCCTGTGGCCCCCCGTGGAAAGAAAACAACAAGTGGGAGATTGTTGGGTTGTGTTATATTCTTTCCACATAGTCAACAGGGGGTTTCAGGGGTACCCGTAACCCGAGTTCATGGGGTCCGGGGCAGCGCCCCATAAAATTTTGGTTTTGGACCCTATGTTAGGTTTGGCAGACCCACCTATGGTTTTGTACATGATTTTCGCACATGTTTTTTGGACGTGATGGTTTTCGGTCCATGGTATTGGATCAATGGTTTTTTGGTCCATGGTATTGGACGTGATGGTTTTCAGTCCATGGCATTGGATGCTTCGGCATGTATAAATATGTATTGTAACATTGAAAGGAATATAATGAAAAATCAAGCTGGTAGCCTCGGTTTTGAGATCCAGTGGGAAATCTCTGTGTATATGTGTTTTATGTGTTATGCTCTCGCATTTTTATTTTTCTTGTGATTTAGAATTCATATGCAGGTAATTTCTGTACGGGGTTAAAACCTACATGGTTGGCGCCCCTGCGTGGGCTAGTTTTTTTATTAGCCTCAACAGCTCCAGGATGATATTCCCAGAGCCTGGTTCTCTCTGTTTTATCATGATGTAAATCTTGTCTTCTGCACATAATATATTAGCATAGTTTTTACCAAAAAAAATAAAAAAATAATAATAATAATAATAATTTATATAATAATTTTTTTTGTGATTAAAAAATTGCAATTATTAATTTAAAATTAAAATTGCAGTTTTTAATTTAATGTGACAATAATTTTCTACAAGTTATAATGATTATCAGAACAACACGCTTATTTATTGTAGGGCATACATGAAGATTCAAACATGAGATTTTCGACCATAAGAGCATGAGAGGAAGTCATAGGGAAGCATGGGGCAAAACCCCCAAAGAGAGCTAATTTCTAAAAGAAGGTCAAATGAAACACCAATAGTCTCATCCATGCATTTAAACAATGAAATAATAATCTATAAAATCCTTAGGAGGAGAAAAAACCCTAAAAAAATGACACAACACAAAAAATATTTAAAAATATTGTCTATAGAGATCAAGCAATTTCCCTTATATTATGAATAAAATTTCTAGACAAAAAGTTTACAAATATAATTTGTTTGTGACCAACATAGGGCCTCTTCTTAGAAAGGCTAAGGAGTAATTCAAAACGAGCCACATAAAAACTAGAAGTATGCCAATGGCAAGAGAACCTTAGTAAGAATAAATATTAATAAGCATTTTTTAGCAGTCATGGTGGAAAGAAATGGAAAAGTCATATAAGATTACTCCAAAAAATGCTAAATGAAAGTTGATTTCCACTGGAACTAAATTGCGAGAGAAAAAAAGTGAGATTATTAGTCATATGATTGATTTTGTGGGAAACTCTCCATAAGGAAATGTAATGAAATCTATCAAGGAAATTAGAATGATATTTACCTTTTATTAAAAGAATGAAGTCTCTGCATATCCTCTAACATGTAGGAAAAAATATCTAGCTTCCAAAATGTAAGAGTTATACACATTAGGAATTGGAATGAAAAGTATATGTATATGTATATTATATATATATTATATTATATATATATATATATAATAATATATATTATATATATATATATAATTAATTAATTAATTAATATTATATTATAGGATGTTCCATTATATTGAATATTAAGAAAACGATCAGCTCAATCCATGATATACAATGTTGGGAATTATTCCCAAAATGTTAATTAAGACTGATACAAATAAATATATAAAGTATGCGAAAGAATTTCGATGGTGGTTTTCATATATGAAAATTAGAAACATCAAAACTATCTCCCTCTAAGCACTAACTAATGTGCGATTTGGGTGACTCAATTGATCCCCATGTTATAACGTGCCTTGTAAATTGTGAGATTCAAGGCTTGAATCTCCATGACTATTTACGTGCAAAAACTAGAAATTCAATATGTAATTTATTTGTAAATAACATATTTTTTTATGTGAATTAGGAGAAATGTTACAAAGAAGATATTGATCTTTCCATGATAGTAACCTAATATACTAAAGACTTGTATTTTTTTTATTATTATGTAGAAGAACGGTGGAAAAGGATCAAGTTATGATTTCACTATCAGGAAAAAATTGTATTTCATGCATTATTATATAATATTGAGAATAATCCATTTTTTGGTTGTGTTCAAGTTGACAATAATCCATTTAATTAGTTATCTTTTATTGTAATAGATGCATCACATATGGCTAATTATGTCACTTTTCCAGAGATAGACAATGACACTAAATTTTCAATGTTGGGAATCAAGAGAGACAGGGTATGACATTTTGCTAAAATATCTTAGAGTTAAATACTTGAATGGTTTATAATTTCAACCACTCATTTCATATCATTGATATAGAAAGATGACAAATGTAGTAGGTGTGACTATACGAAAGAAGAAGAAGAGTGGTTGAGATTTATCACAATGTAAATTATTTGTAATTGATTAATTTTTTGCATTTTCTATCATTCAACATTATAACATTGTAACTTTGTATTAAAATTTTTTATCTCATCATTTTTTCATTCGAGTTAATAACACTTTATGTTCACAACAATAGACCTTTGATAAGGAAATATATCCTTTCCTTCTACAAATTATGCATATTATACCTTTATTTGTATTAAAATGATTACATTAATGTTAGATATATTCAACTCTTTTGATGATTATAATAGTCATATGTTTGAAACATTTTGTGTGATTATGCATGACTAAAGCCAACCTACATCCATCTTAATGCTAGATATATCAAGCACTAGAAGAGATCAAATCCCTTGGGGAGAAAACCATTTCTCTATCTTTTTCACTCAAAAAAGGATTTGTACATCACTAGTACAAAATGGCTAATTAGATACTAAAAAAGCAACTAAAATTTACATATAAACAACTATTTTTTAGTTAGTGACTAGTACCAGCTAATTTACAGTATCTTATATTACAACCAATTTTTTGTTTTTCTTAGCTTAGTCATTAATTGGTTGTCTCAATTTTATCGTCTAGTAGTATATTTATTCATAAACTAGGTCATTAATTTACATAGTAATTTAATCATTAATTGCCACAATTAATAACCAAAAATACAAAAGAAATATATTACTATATGATCATCTGAGAAAACCAATTAATGACCAAATAAATATAAACAAAATGTTAGTCGTGTTATAAGATACTATAAACTAACTACTAATTGTCATATATATGCAAATTTTACTCATTGTTTGAGACCAATTAATGACCAAAGAAATATGACTACATTTTTGTCTCGTTATAAGATAATGTAAATTAGCTACTAATAGTCATATATATGAAATAATTAGTCGTGATTTGTAATCATAAATTTGCCATTTGCAGTAGTCATTTATCTTTCCTTTGGTAGTTTCATATTCATTATATAAATGACTAATTTAGTAGTTTATATTCATTTCATTTGCTTTAATTGATAATCATTATAAATGACTAATTTAGTCATATATTCATTTTATTTGCGTTCATAATTTATCAATATAAACTAATAATTTCATAGTTTTAGATTCATTTTATGTATTCATTATTAATCAACATAAATTAATTAATATGATTTAAAAAATATCATACAATGTGCATGTTCATCTAATATGAAAATGCAAAGCTGCATATGTTAATTATAATACTAAACAATATCAAGTGCAACTATAAATAATTTCAACCACATAAATTATATTATATAAAATGCTAAAGTATTACAATATAAGTTTCCAATTTAATATTGGTTGGACTACAATTTCCACATGAAATGTTGTTTCATCGCTTCAAAACATGATCATAGTGTTGCCAAGGGATTGCAGGTAAATTCACCAACTCTGCAGACTTGACCGTCAGTCTCTATGTGTGTTTCTTATGCGGGATTCTGGCTCTAAGGGTATCACCAGACCAATTCTCTTCTCTCTATCTCCTTACACTTGTCACTCTAGTGTTATTGCTCTCATCTTTCTTCAATACCTGATTCTTACTATACATGAGTTCCTTTTCTAAAAACAAAAGAAGATACAATGCAGACTATAAGACATGAAAGATAATGTACACTAAAATATAAACTAAAGTAGACTATAAAGAGTTTATATGACATATTCCTCAACATTAGCAATGTCAAGACCATTTTCCCCATACAAATAAGAAACTCGAACAAGTTTCCTTCAGTTGGACGATAGTGGCCACTATAAGGTAGTCAGATGAGATGTATAAACAAAGCAAATAAAATGTCAACATAAAAAATAACACCTTAGTAACTCAATATTCAACCTTAAGGAAAGCTTAATCATAATCATGTCAACTAAGTTACATGCTAAAAATATCAAGTTGTAGATAACTTGTGAAAACAAATAATTTGAGGTGTGATGTTTAACCATTGCCATTTTATTCGCAACAACATTTCATTTTCTAATGCATGAAGTTGGTAAAGTGTAAAAACAACATGTGCTCAAATAACAACATGAAAGTAAACTTTTCTTATAGTCATGAAATTTGTTTAACACAAGATAACTACAAGGATTCCAGTCAATATCATATAATACTAATTTCATCTTCAATATTTGATCGTTGTGTAAATGGACATGATATAAAGTATTTTGAATTTCATAGTTAAAGGGAAAAACAAAATCAAAATACAATCAAACAATGAAGAGAGGATATCATGGAATAGACATTAGAATTATAAAAAATATGTTTACGTGTCCACCGATATCGTGTCTATCATTCCTAAAACATTTGTTGTCTCAAAATAAGCATGAGGTGAAAAACCCACAACATTAAAAACCATAGGAATCCCTACTAGAAATATTTCCAAAGTCGATGGCTCAGGTGCTTAAAGCATCTCCAACATCAAATGAATCATATCCAATACGTGCTCTGCATTATGTTCCCATCCTTTTTCCAATCACATTTCCTATAACCTACCCACAACAGAGTCAAGTAACAAGCAAATGAAGGCATTGCAATTTTTTTTTTATCTTTTATATTTATAAAAAAATAATTTGTTTTGTTTTAGGAACATTTTAATTCATATTTAAAGCCTTTCTAACATATTATAAGGTATCAATCAAGGAGGACATCAGAAAAATCAACCTCAATGAGGTCATCAAACAATTTCTACAATATCAATATTTATTTTGTTGTGATATCTTGCATAGAAAAAAGAACATATCTTTAAAAGAAAAATCCATATATTACTTATGTTTAAACTCTATATATGGTGTAGTCTTAGGTATCTTTTTAAGACGTTCCTATGCCTTTAGCAAAGAAAACTATAGCTTGGTTAAAGTTTGTATCCTTTTAATCAACATCAATTTCTCAAAGATAAATGACACACATTAGTATTTCCTATTTCTCAACATGCTGAATATGATAAATTTAAAGTCACATAAAACCAAGAGAAAATATTTTTCTAACCAAAACAAATAAACAAACAGTGCCTCTAAGGGATTTTCATTATGATATCAACAGATCAAAAGAGATTGGACCATTTTTGCTGCTTGACATTATCTTTTTTTGTTATGAAAGTGCTCGAGCTTCAGGAACCAACAAATTTGAGGGAAGTTGTAAATGTGAAAAAAATTATGTTTACCTTTGTATATTTCTTCAACATGGTGTGAATGATGCCATTTTTGGATGTGATAAATCTCATGATAAGAAACGGCCTCATCGGATGCATGCATTAAATATAAAAATTTGTTGACATGACACATATTCTAATAAATTGCATTGCAATGACTACCATGGGTCTCCACGGGTTACAATTCCTCATTATGTTAGTCTTGATGATTGAAGAGAGATGAAAATGATAAGTATGGGTGGTCTTAGTTTGTATGGTGGATATCTTCAAACCAAGGTTGTCATATTAACGAACCTAGGTTTTGACATGGTAAACCTAGATCTACTCCTCGCCTAGTTTCATTCCATCATACTTTGTCAAGGCTAAAGAGGATATAATGGTCCTTCAAGAGATAAAGCATATCCAAAGCAAATGGAGTTTTGGGCTCCAAGAGATATGGATAGTTTACATGATAACAATCATATGTTTTTTTCCTAAGATTGAAATATAGGGATATATTTTACGGATTTTACTAATAGATAGAATGAAAGAAATAATCCACGAGGAACATCTAGTGGTCATTGTGATTAGGGATATACTCGAAAATAATAAGACTATTTAGGTTCAAATCAAAGATGGCATTGATTCTTGTAGCTGCTCAGTTACTGGTAGCTTTTAAGGTAGGAATTGTGGTTCTTTAATGGCAGGGTCCTTCAGCTTAATTGCATCTACCTTGGTCCTATCACACAAAAGAAAAAATAATCAACAAAGGGTAAATATGTCAAGTTTAGGTCTCTTCCTATTTTTATAGTTGTCAAGCTTATAGTTCTTTTTTTACTCTGTGATAGCTCTGTTGAGGCGATATACTCTACAATAAAATAATAACAGAGGAGCCATTAGGCATACCTACCCATGGTTAATTTTAGGCATGATAAAAGAATAGGTTGAACCACTAATTGAAATTGCAAAGATATTGAGGAAAGACAGTTCATTATCTAGTTAACCAATTTCACATTGAACCCTATATGCATTAGTATTCCTAAATAAAGTTAGTTTTCCCTATCATATGCCTTGGAAAGACAAACTCACTAACATTGCTTCTAATTTCTTGGTTTGAAGCTATAAATTTCATCTCAGGCTACTCCCATTCTGTAACGGATTTGTTTCCTAGGGAGGATTCCAAATTGTTCTAATGACATGGAATTAACTTAGTGGATTTTGACCCTATATGTAATAATTTTTGCAATAATTTTGTACATGAAATTACATAGTGATATGGGTCTAAAATCATAAAAAGTTTCATTCTTGTCTAATTTCTGTGATTAAAGCCTAAAATGTTGAATTGAAAGATCCCAAATCATACATGTGTATTTTAATTTGTCAACAATTCTTAGTTGGTATATTTGAAATAAGTGATATAACCCCTAGAAGAATTTTATTGCATTGTTAAGTGGCCGAGGGTTCTTATCCTTTTGGAAATAGTGCATAATTTTTTGTAATTATTCCTTTGATATTGGATCCATTAGTGCCTCATTACCCACCTCACCTACAAAAATAGGGAAATATGAAGTCATCTTTAACTATCTCTCTAAAATTTATTATATCATCCTCTTTGTAAATTTCCTCAAAATGGTTTGTTGATGAGAAAATTCATCCTTCTAGATGAGATGCCTTCTTATGAGGCAAAGTTTGTTGATAAACAACATCTTAAGGCAACTGATCATTATAATTACGAGATTTTGAAGAGAGAAAATCTCTACTATTTTGTAAATGCTATGCATGAATGTTATTTATTTGGTAAAAGGAAAGACATGGAAAGTGAGGGAATTGTGGAGATTTTGTACAACTCTTTTCACAAATGTGACATGTGAGGATGTATTCTTATTGAACAACTATATTTGAGAACAAGAAGCCCTTTGAAGGCTAGACTATTTTGGATGTAGGCAAATGATGTGGTAATTTGGAAATCTAGTATGCATAAGCTGATACAAGGAAGGTTTATCTTGTTGAAGAAACCAAAATGTTTGAATATGTATGTCCACATGTAATCAAAAATGGTGTTAGCCACATTTTTTTATTGAAATGAAGGATTTTGGAGGATGTCATGTTTCTTGAAAACTTGAAGTCAATTCCAAAGAAAAATAAATCCTAACTCGAATCGTCCATGTTAATGATGACTCTTACCGATAACATTATATCTTGTTAGATAGATTATGAAATGTCAAGTACATTTGAAGGCATAATATGTTGAAAGAAAGAATAAATATATTTGTAAAAGTCGAAATAGTTCTTGAAAAAAATATTCCAGATGAAAGACAAGATTCTAAACCAAAAATCTTCATCACCATAAACATATTCATTCCCATGGACAATCGGTTTATTCATGATCTAAGCACACTTTAGAAGAAAATGAGAAAAAGAAAAGCATATATATGGTATTTCTAGACTTTTTCAAAATTTACAAGAAAAAATTACATAGAATACCAGTTAGCATTAAAACTTCATGATCCAAGCCAGAAAAATCAATAAATGATATGAGAAACATTAATACACTATTTTCAAATGAAGCAAGTGATGTTGAAGGGGGGCTAGAGATGGAGGTAGAGGTGGAAGAGTTTGCATAGAAGGCCATACATATTGTGTGATAGGAGACATAGAAGCAAGTCTTTGTGATTGTTTCCTTTGTTTGAGTGAAATGTTTCTCGATGATGGTGTCATAGGAAACATAAATTAAAATCTCAGGGTATCAGAGCCAAGGGAAGATCCAACATTTTTCCGAGAATTTGGTACCATTCCTAATGGAATTTTTGTAGCTACTAACCCAGAGTCATTCACTAAAGCCACATGGTGACCAACAAAATATGTTAAATTGAATGAACGTGCCAAGCTCGAACTTGAATTGTCGTCACTAGGAACAAAATATTGAAGTGTTCTCAATATTGATTGTGAAGTTGGGCTATTATTTTGATGTGAATAGTGAGGAAGTCACCCCATTACATGTCGATGTTCCAATGCACCTTGACTACTTTGCAGAAAAGATGATGTCTTAGTGGAAGTATCCATGATAGTTTGATATACAATACCTAATTTCATAAGAGAATATGGTTGGTACTCCTCAGACTCTTACATTAAGAAAAAAACCATTGTCAAACATATTTTATCTTTACATGCTAAGGAAATCACTAAAAAATAAAGAATGAAAAAAAGGAAATGGGTAATAATTTTTCATCGAACTAATTCGATCAGAAAAGAGGGTAGGGAGAAAGGAAGCCTACCCTTCTAGGGGGTTGGCACTCATTCTAACTCATCATAAGCCTATCAACATGAGATGAGAGTCCATGCAAATGCCTTTCACTGTTAGGAAGAGTAGGTTCCAAATCCATTCTTTTCTCTCTCTCTCTAAGCCTAAGCACTTCTTTAGGTCACCAAGAAAATAATCATATTTCCTTGAGCTATCACATTCTCTTCCACGATTTTCAAATATTGGGCTCATATCCTCCCACAAGTATTCTTCTTCCTCAAAATTTCACTAGTTTCTAGACACCATTCCACTACATATTATATCAATTTCTTGAGGTAGTTGTACAAGTGAAAGTAGTCCTTGCAAAGATATATAGCCCCTCTAATTTCCATAGGCATCAATTAGAGAACCATGCATTAAATGGTGCCTCCAATCACAACCATTACATGAACCATGTTCCACACTCATATTAGTAGTGTCAAGTTTCCTAAGGAAATCTTCATCACCTTTCCAACCCAAGGATTTTTCCCACCCTTTATCCTTCTCTGCATTCTTGTCATTCAACCTTCCAACAATCCTTCATAGAGAAGGAATATTTCCAACTCCAATTCTTGATGATGGCATAAGATCACTCCTCCCAACAACACTTAGTAGAGACGGATCCATTCCAATTCCCACTCTTGGCAAACAGGCAACCCTTCCACTACTTAACCTAGAGAGTGGAGAGGAAGGTTTTCCAACTCCAATCCTTGGCAAGGGAGAGAGAGGGCTTCCAATTATAATTCTTGATGGAGAAACATTGAAATTGTAATTATTATAGCTTGCAGCAGGATTTTGTCCA
Organism: Pinus taeda; assembly: GCA_000404065.3. Lineage (NCBI taxonomy): Eukaryota > Viridiplantae > Streptophyta > Pinopsida > Pinales > Pinaceae > Pinus > Pinus taeda. The sequence continues at coordinate 14,443 of APFE030162894.1, forward strand.
TATCCAAGTTCAAGAAAAGCATTTTCACTTTCTAGTTGATGGTCCTTCTGGAAATAAGAAATAATAGTCAATGGTAATGTAGAAAGATATGAAACCTACAAGCCAAAATCAATCCTACATGCATAACATAGAACATCCCACATGAGGTCATGATCTTGTGGTGAGGATGGTTCATGTGGGACCACCAATCAATATTTGACTGTCCAAGAGGATGAAAATATAGGTTGGGACCACATAAAAAGGAAATAGTACCTGAAATACTTTGACACAATAGGAACCCCCCTATTATAAAATCTTAGCCATGCATTCAGTTCAGAACAATATGTGAATAAGACATTTGTTTTTGTAGGTTCTCTACATCAAAATTTGTGATTTTTCATTTAAGGAACTGGACACACTTATGTGAGTAAGTCAACTGTAAGAAGCTATCCTTAAAAAATAATATACAACACCAAGCATCAGTGAAAAAACCAAGTAAATATGAACAAGAATCACACATAAAGAAAAATATGTTTAGCAATCCAAATAATGATAATCAAAACTGTTATTAAAAAAAAATGATGAAGTCCATTGTAAAGAAAGAAGCTAGCAAGACAAAATTCACAATGAGTTTTCCAAAATAATGCACAAGCATCAACAATTTCCAAATCAATGTTCTCACACTTAGAATAAGACTCAACAAAGACTCTTTTGGTCTGGGACTCAGTAAGACTCAATAACATTAGAAAGACTTAGCAAAGACTCTGACCAGTGGCAAGTTTCAAGAGCAAGTCTTAGGAAAGTCTCACAAGTATTAACCGACTCAAACTACATTATTTACAATTATTGCAAGAAACATTTTCAAAAGATGGTTTAGATTCAACAAGGTTAGAATTGTGAAAAAAATAAGTACACTTTGATGTGCCACATATAGAGGTAATTTTCTACAAGACAGGTAAATGATCATGATCATATTAACCTAGCAAAATTAAACTTACATATATCTACATCATTCATTACCATTAGGTGTAAAATATAATATCACACTATCTCATCAATTGGGCTACATATCATATAATAATATTGTAAGTACTTCAAATAAAATTTAACAATTTCCAAAGCAAATTATAAAGTACATGCTTAAACTAAAAGCATAAGTTAAATAGAAGTCACCTACAGATTTGTATTTTGACTGAGTGTTGCTATCTCAGAAAAGGGTAGAAGAATAATATACATGTATTCTTTAGGAATCTTCAGGTTGCCTTTTTTTATTTTCATGTATAGATCTAGCAGATCTCTTTTGTTCCAGACTTCATGAATCCTCATTTATTTTTGAATTTGACCCCTCTACCTACCATGTGGACCATGTGCACATTTAAAATACAAGTTAATTTGATGCATATTAAAGAAATATAATATGGGATTGTGTTTCATAAAAATACATCAGAGAGCATAAACAATATCAATAACCTTGGTGTTCCAACCAAAAACACAATTTTGTATGCTTATGAATGATATTCTAAGCGGAAAGAAATACATGTCTTAATGGATATCTTAGTAAATTAATGGTCAATAGCCAATTTGTGGCATAAATGCATACAATTGGCAATATCATACTAGACTAAAATTACACATTTTGCAACTCTAATGGTTATGTCCCTAAAATAAAAAGATTACTTGGTGAAAATTTAACTTAACAATTGAATAATGCAAGGAACTGAGGATTACAAAAGAAATTGCAAGAGAAAAATGTTTTATAATTCATTACATAAGAAGGCATAATATAAGAGTTCAGATATTTGACTCATGATATACCCATTTTTAATCTTCTAGCCAAAGCTCATAATTCAAGGCTACACAAAGCATAAATGTTTCTATGTTACATTCATTTGGCACAATCGTTCTTGGGACTGCTTTTCTCAGCTTGTATTGTTCATCCCTTTTGGTACCTGTTTAAGTTGGTAAGAGAAGTTTCCATGAAGGATTATAAGAGTTTTAGGGTGGTTGACAATTATGTCAGGTACACTACTTAGAAAATATTACCAATCAACTTTAAAATGAGATCACATAGAAGCCATAAGCATAAGAGATGAAATGGTTTTGTGAAATACAACCTTGATACCTTCTAGAGAGACACTTGTGTGTCTCATACTCTCTTAACATATTTTCCATGGAAAATATAAATCCCTTGTTCATGATTGTTCCAAGAGCATTGTGAATATGAAAGAAACCCCAAGAAAAACCAATTAATCATGTGATCATACCAATGTAGCCAACCAATATAGATAGTCATTTCAACCACAACATAAAAGAAATCAATTAAGTCAATCAGTACATGTATTCATGCTTCAATTTTCAAATACTCAAAGAGAATCCTTTCATCATGAAAATCAACTTCCACTGATCCTTGCTTGCTCATCTCATAGAAAAGTTGGTAGTTCATCCATATATCATAGGTTAGGAATTTAATACAAAAAAAAATCAATACAATGCTAGCTTATCTAGAGGATTCAAGAATATGTCACCTTTGACATTCAAGTAAATGGTCCTCTAGACTACATCTTTTCCATGAAAAGATTTCAGATTGTTGTAACTAGATTAGCCCACGTTATTCTTTCATTGGCAGATACTCCTGTTGTAATGAGATCCATGTCAATAGTCCTTGTGACCATGACATAATGCACTCATTGGAATTACTTTTGTATAATATATGACTTAGACTTGGAATAAATGGATATAAAGAAAACTAAGCAATAATTCCATTTATACAAGTGCAACTGGTTAGGACCTAAATAATGAGATATTTGTAGGTCGAGGCAAATTTACCACCTTTATCAAGAAAGTTGTATAATTTACTAGTATCATGATCAATGGTAGATTGTTGATAGGAAACTTCAAGCAACCCGAATGCTTCAACAATGTGATAGCTTTCAACCTGCACAAACCACCATTGTTAAGCATGCTTTATATAATTCCAAATTTCATGGCCATAAAGATATATATATATATATATATATATATAATATATATATATATATATATATACACCACTGATTTTACTTCCATATGCACTTGAATTTACTGGAAAGACAGTTTATTACAATACTATGTACTAAGGTTGGTTTCTTATAAACATCCAAATCCATATTGATAAAATTCAACATGAAAATTTTAAATTAAAATACATGCAAAATTTTGAGAATTCTTATATAAAAAATGGATATTTGGTATTTCTAGATTTCGTTGAAACCAAAATTATAAGTGGCGTGACAAATAACAATGGATTTGGAAGTTTATAAGATAAAATTGATTTGTTATGATCAAAACTCATACCATTTTATTCACCCTATTTTCCATTCTTTTGACCATCTACAATAAATGTTATTGTAGCATTGAAAACTTTAGCTCCATTTGTAGTCTGCAATATAACAATCATGAGAGTTATTTTCTTGAATTAAAAACTTTAAAGTGCCTTTATAAATTTCAAGGTTAAAGTACGAATTGTTAAAATACTTATCAGGCTTCACAATAAAGTATTTCATTAGAAGAAATAGAGTAAGAAAAACAACATTCAAATACTGTGGGAATGAAATTAGAATTGTTTCCTTAAGTATTGTTAAATGGCATTGACATGCAATATTTTTTTCCTAATGCAAGTTAAAGTAAAAAAATGAGATAACAAAAATTGGAAGTGTCATCCAACAACAAACCTTGGCAAGCATGACATAAATGATCCCTATGTTTCACCAAGTTTTGATGATGGAGATTCGGGTTCATAACTTTTAGACACAGTTAGAATTTACTCCTAGTTTCCAAGGGCGAAGAGGGATCTCTCTCTCTCTCTCTCTCTCTCTCTCTCTCTCGCTATCTCTTATATTAGTAATTATCAATTGTGTCTAGCCCAAGTTTTTGCGATGGAATATTATCCTACCGCCATATTTTATATTTCGATAAGTCACTTTTTGAGCTCATAATGCATATTGTTGTAACATATTGAAGCCCTGTTTTTGACCTGGCTTCATGCTTTAAGAAACATAAGGATTACTCTGGGGACCATACTGTGAAGGAGGAAAGTGCTCACAAGTTTTCCCTAGGATATATTAATATATAATATATATATATATATAATATTTATTATATATATAATATATATATATATAATATATATATAATATTCTTGGGAAAAGGTAATCCCAAGTTTAACTTCGATATATTACTGGAAATAAATAATAACAATTACACACATAAGGAATTAAAGATGTAAAATTATACACAAAAATGTTAAATACAAAAATTAGATAAAAGAAAAATTGTTGAGATTCAAGAGAGATATAAAAATAATAGATCAGAACCAACAAAAAATCCAAATTCCATAATAAAAAGGAACATACACTAGCACTTTGGTAGCGCAACTCTTAAAGAGAAATAGCCAAGATGGATGTGTTAGGCCCCTATACCAATAGGTGCCATATGTCATGATTGACTTGATGAGCTCTTAAATATGTTCATACCTTTTCTTGCTGCTAAGGTTTTCCATATTTTCAAAAAATAAATTATTTTTAAAAATGTAAAGAGGGTATACCCTAAAAGAAAAATCAAAGGGTAAAAAGAATAAAGATGGTCGAAAAAATGAAAGAATATGAACCCTAAACAAAAAAGACCAGGAAAGTGTGCAAGTCTAAATGCCACTGGTTTTTCATTTTTTGTAATAAACAATTGTGTGCAGCTTGTTACTTTTGCCACAATTCATGAATAGTCAAATTGTTTAAACTTGGCTCATTCATCTTTCAATTTCATGTTGTAGAATAGAGAATAAATATTTGACCAAACAGTGTAATCTTGCCAAATAAGTAAATAGGTAGACTAGATAAAAGGAGCTCAACAGTTTAATTTGAGCCCTTGGATGTAATAAGTGTAGACTTAGGTAGGTTTTCCATGTAAAAGAAAAGGAAGATTTGATAAGGGTTTGTGAGTCTAAGTGCACCCAAATAAAGAAGAAAAAATGCTAGGTTAATGTAGGCAGGGTAGGTAGATGATGTTGCAGAATCATGTGTTGATCTAGGTGGATCTTGGTGGCCACCTGCCAAATCCACCTGGACCCCAACCATTGTTTCTCTCAACATTGTCAATTTCCTTAATTGTAGCACAACTTACTATTTTTAGCAGTTTTTTGAGTCCTGAACTTTCGGAGCCATTTTGAGGCGCTAAATGACGTTTTTTGGGAAATCTGGGGGCAACATAGGTCCATGGACTAATGTTTCCCTACCCAAAGTGGTAGTGCTTGGACAGATCTTTCTAATGAGCTATTGTACACGTCAAATGGAGATCATATGCCAAAGTTATGACCCCGGGAAGTTGATGTACCAATTTACCCAAATGAGGCCCATAGTTTGAAGTTTTATCTTCTAGGGTTAGGTTTTGGAATGTTAAAGGTTTTCCATTGTTTCTCAACAATAAATAGGCCTTCGAGCCCCATTGTAACACAATTCAAAGGCATGTAGCCACCACATCTCTTCTCAAAGATAAGCTACCATCGCCCTAGCTGGTTTATTTCCATTACTGTTTGTAA
>APFE030162894.1:23482-72803 GCA_000404065.3 Pinus taeda
TGCTGAATAAGATCACTGTGCATAATAGGTACCCAATCCCATAGATTGATGACCTCCTGGACCAACTAAAGGGGCGGAATATTTCAGTAAGATCGATTTGAAGTTAGGATATCACCAGGTACCAATCGAACCCTCTGATGTGTGGAAAACTGCCTTCAAATCCAAGGAGGGACTTTTCGAATGGTTGGTTATGCCTTTCGGATTGACGAATGCTACTACAACCTTCATGAGGCTAATGGATGACATCTTGTGGCTATTCACCAACTCATTTGTAGTGGTATACTTGGATGACATTCTGATCTTTAGTGAGAGTTGGGAAGAGCACCTCCAGCACATCCGACAGGTTCTCCAAGCACTGAGGCAACACAAGCTATGTGCCAACTTGGAGAAATGCACTTTTGGCATGACCCAGGTTCAGTGTTTGGGATACATTATTGATGAATAGCGGGTGCATGTGGGTCCAGCCAAGATCCAAGTCATTTAGGATTGGCCATCTTGAACCACTCTAACAGAGCTCTGTAGCTTTCTAGGTCTTGCTAACTTCTACCACAGGTTCATGTTGGGGTTTTCTCATATAACTTGGCCCTTGAGTCAAGTCACCAAGGGAGGAGAGAAAGAAAAATTCTTTTGGTCTGAATCTCAATAGAAGGCATTCATAGAGTTGAAAGATCGCCTTTGTACAGCACCAGTGCTCACGTTACCAGATTTACAACAACCATTTGAGGCCGAGATAGATGCCTCTGACTATGCTATTGGGGCAGTCCTTACTCAACACAGGCATTTAGTGGCATATCATAGTGAAACACTTTCAGACACACTCCGAAAGTATCCCACTTATGATAAAGAGAGGTATTCCATTGTGCAGGACTGTCGACAATGAAAACATTGCATTTTAGGGAAGGAAATGGTCATCTAGACAGACCACCGACCCCTGCAGTTCATACAAACCCAAGGGAAATTGCAGAATGATCGCCATCAAAAGTGGTCAACATACCTGCAACAGTTCCATTTGAATATCAAGTATACGAAGGGCAACACCAATAATGTTGCAGATTGCCTCAATCGACCACCAATCATGGCGTTAACCACCATGATCAACTCTTGTGGGCATGAGACTTCTGATTGGCCACTTCTCTACAAAAACAACCCAGAACTCAACCACACATACCAGACAATCTTGGAGGGTCGGCTTGTTCCAGATTTTCACCTCCAGGATGCCCTATTATGCCACCTGGGTCACCTTTGTGTTCCTTCAAGCGAGCGTGCCAAGATGATTTGGGAAGCACACTACAGTCGGGCTGCTGGGCATTTCGAGGTCGAGAAAATGGTGGCAGTACTGCAAAAGTATTTCTATCGGCCAAATCTTCGACAAGATGTTGGGAAGTACATCAGATCATGTATTGCTTGTGCCATTGCCAAACCAACCATCAAGAAGCAAGGCCTCTATGACCCGCTACCTACCCCTAGTCAACTTTGGGAATCCATATTCATGGATTACATGTCAGGCCTTCCTTCCACTAAGCATGGAAATGACTATGTTTTTGTGGTCATCGACAGGTTCTCGAAGATGTCCATTATGGCGGCCTGTAAGAAGAATATCACAGCAGAAGCCACTGCTAAACTCTTCTTTGAAAGAGTGTGGGTGCACTTTGGGATCCCACAGTCTATCATCTCAGATCAAGATAGTCTGTTCCTCAATACATTTTGGTCCAGTCTCTAGTCAATGTTTGACACCAAACTTACTAAGTCCACAACCTTCCATCCTCAAATGGATGGCCAGATAGAGGTTGTCAATAGGATGATTGTGTACATTCTGCGCATGTACAAATCAAAGCATCCACACACATGGGACAAAAGCCTCCCCTATCTTTAGCACAGCTACAACCGAGCTCTTCACAGCTCGACTGGCCACAACCCTTTTCAGGTGGGCTTGGGATTCCAACCATTATGCCCCATTGATGTGGCCATGCCACTTGCAGCTACTCACATAGATTCGGCTCATGTCTAGTCCAAAACAAACAAGGCAACTAGCTTCATTGAGCACATCCAACATATGCCCTAGCAGGTCCATGACATTCTGGAGAAATCAAATGCCAGGTATAGGCAGTGACATGATCAACATCGGGTGCCACACAAGTTTCAGGTGGGTGACAAAGTCTGGTTACATTTGCAAAAGGAACGCCTTACTGGAGCCTATCCGAAACTGAGACCACTCTGATATGGTCCTTACAGGATTACTAAGGCTATGGGAGAAAATGCATTTGAGCTCATCTTTCCCCCATTTGTTGGTCTGCACCCAGTGTTCAATGTGGAATGCCTTTGGCCATACTTTCCACCATTGCAAGACACATCCGACATTGCAGAACAACTCACAACCATAGAATTAAATCCAGATTGCATGGAACAAGATGCAACTGATCGGATCATGGACACACAGATCAAGAACACTCACCAACAGAATATCCAACTATGTCAAGTTTTCAAAGTAGGCTAACTCCTTTAGCAGGGCAAGTGGTTCTCCAGGGACCAAGTTCAACAAAAGTTTCCTCATCTCATGGAGGAACTCAATGCAATCGGGATTATTGCTTCCTAAGGGGGGAGGAATCATCCAGGTGGATCTTGGTGGCCACCTGCCAAGTCCATCTAGACCCCCATCATTGTTTCTATCAACATAGTTAGTTTCCTTAACTATAGCGCAACTTAATATTTTTAGCAGTTTTTCGGGTCTTGAACTTATGGAGCCGTTTTGAGGCCCTAAACGATTTTTTTGGGAAATTCGGGGGAAACATGGGTCCATGGATCAATTTTTCCCTTCCTAAAGTGGTAGTTCTCAGATAGATATTTCTAACGAGCTATTTTACGCATCAAACGGAGATCATATGCCAAAGTTACGACCTCAGGAAGTTGATGTACCAATTTACCCAAATGGGGCCCACAGTTTGGCGTTTCATCTTCTAGGGTTAGGTTTTGGAATGTTAAGGGTTTTCCATTGTTTCTCAACAATAAATAGGCCTTCGAGCCTCATTGTAACATAGTTCAGAGGCATGTAGCCACCACATCTCTTCTCAGAGATAAGCTACCATCGCCCTAGCTGGTTTATTTCCATTACTATTTTGTAAGCATATTCCAGTATTTTACATTAATGAAATGAAGTATTATTTCCACTGCATATCTGTGTTTATGGTTATTTCTATAATTTGTTGTGTTCCTGTTTAAGTCCAGATCATGTGTGATGAATAATGTCTCTAAATGTGTTAATCTTTCATTTTTTATCATAAGGTAAAGGCATACACAACATTGAAGACATCACAAGCAAAGCAAAGTCACAATGTTTAATTCCCCTTTTTATTTTCCCTGATTATTCACTAATTTCCCTTAAGGCCTAAGGTATTTGCTAAATTGGAGGGCCTCAGAGCATTTCTCTGACTTTTGGAGGGAACAGACCCTTGGCCCAATAATTTCAAAAGCCTAAGTACTTAAAACCATCATTCATTCATTTTCATAAGTCTTTTCCTAAAGTGAAATCCCATTTTACTTAGGAAAAATACACAATATTACATAAAACCCATTTTCCACTAAGCCTAAGTTAAATGTAAACCCTAATGTTTTACTTAACACTTTTTATTACATTGTTTCATATTAATTTCTAACTTATGTTATATAACTCCCGAAAAATTTCACCCTATCCCGTATTATTAAATATATATAAAAATTCCCAAAACATTAAATATCCCGCCCCAAGTTAAATATAACCATAATCAGTGTTAAATCAGATTAATGGGTTAAACATTGACTCATTAAGAAACTAAATCTCCTACCACATTAGCAAGGAATTAATCCTCACGGTTAATTAAGAACCTCCTCGACCTATCATAATCACCCTGATATGATTAATTAATTTTTAATTATATTGGGCCCACCGTAGTTAAAGCCCCACCATATCACTCGCCTGTCACCCGTCCGATCATGCTCTCCTCATCCGACGACCATTATTGATATTGCGCCCCCCTTGGTGACCGCACGTTAATGCACGATCACTAGGTGGTTTTCATCCCATATCTCTGCCACATGTCATGCGACCAATGGGATCTCTGGCTCCTAGCCAAATACCGCCCGATCCCAAAAGCGGTGCGACATAATACCGCTTACCACCCTTCACATATGACAAACTGTCATGTTGTACCTAGGTCATTTGGCAGATAACCAAAACCCCCACCAACCTAGATTTTGTGAATAAAACAATGAAATGTCATTTTCAATGTTTTATACGGCAAACTGTGTTCCCATGCAAAGCAACATCCCAGTCAACTGCTAAAGCTTTCGAACCATCACTTGCTTAGAAATTTGCAGTGACGCACTCCAAAACCTATTATTCAACCTGCCACTGCACTGTTCACTTCTCCATTACAGGTATTTATCCAATTTTCACCGAAATCCTACAAGTTTTGGTTTTACACTCAAAATTCCACCAGAAAGAGCTAAATTCAGTACAAATCCAAACTTTTTTTCACTATATAGGTTCCCAAACCTACTGTTTGGCCTATTTTCTCACAGAAAAACCCAAATTCCATTTTTGAATCCACAAGAACTAGAAATGGAAACCCCTGCTATTTTGAATGTTGCGCCTATCAATACCCCTCATAAGTACCTAGACTATATTTCTCTTGTAGATAAATACTTTCAAATAAAGGACCTATCCACTAACCAGAATCATCTCAAGGGCTTTTGCCAATCCATAGATAACTACCTAAATGGCTCAGATATCCTGGGACTTTGGGAATCCAACCATCCCAGGTATTTTCTTCCTTCAGTCCATGTTTTCTTAGATATCATTCATTAATGCTAGGAAAAATACGATCCAAACCTAAGAGCTGTTATGTTCCCATGTCAAACAGTTCTATTCCCCATAACAGCTGCATCCATAAATGAAACGTTACAATTTTCCCCTGGTCAAGCCCAACTCCCCTTTTTATGGCATATTTACTTGAGAAATCCACTGAGATACCCTAACCAGAACTCATTCGCATCTGTTAGATCTTCATGTTAGAAAAACATCAGCCGAAAAGCCCCCCTCCTTATGTACAGACCCTTTTCACAGATATGGGCAGACATATAGTGGACATGATATCTTCAGTAATGGGATTCAATACTAATGAATACGTTGATGAAGTAACCCTAGTGTTGTTGTTAGTTTTCACTTCTAGACAGCTATCTACTGTTAAGTATGACTATGCTTCCTACATTGTCAATAAGATTCGTGATCAATTCCTAAGACTGGACGCTGAAGGAGTCTTCAAGTATACCACTTTCATTTATCATCTTATGTTGTATTATTAGTCAGAGAACTTCCCTTTTCCTGTTAGGAAGCTTGACAACAAAGGAAATCCTAGGTCCATCATATTTTGGAGTCCCATTTTCCATAAGTCCCTTGAAACCCTTTACACCTACAATGAGTTCATAGATCTATTTGTCCATCCAACAACCACTTTGTTAACAGGAGTTTCCATTCCTAGAATCAATGGTGATATGAAGAAAATCCTCCAGCTCTCTAAGTAGTACAGGATAGGTGAATCGTACCTATATAAGAACCATACAGAAATCAGGACTATGGGTGTGAGATTTGCCCCTTTAAGCTACCAAAGTATGTTGCAATGAGACTTTTTGCATTAGAATATTTTAGGCACATGATAAATGCAGACCTAGTCCATTTCTGTAATGCCAAGAAGAAAGCTCAGCTTCAAATTGAGAATTAGCTAGGCCCTTTTGTCTGCAACACTAGGGATGCATGGAAAGAAGCTGGAATAATTTTAAAGATCATATTAAATTACAAAAGAGTTTTGGGTGGGTACCATATGACCCTAACAACTATATATGTGATAGAAGAATGAAGAATGGGTTGTCTCCATACATTCACCATAGGATCCGAGAGATTGAACAGTTTGCAAATATGGATGAATGGATAGAAGGGACCTTAGTAGAAAATGAGAGTGAGCAGGTCAATATTGAAAATGTTACGAAAGATTTTGATAAAACCCTTGACCTAGATTCTTTTCGGTATGTACAAATATCAGGGATTGGTGCATCTATTGCTGCAACCTCTTAGAAAACTTCACAGGAAATCAACACACCAGCTATAGGGTCATCAAAAGGTAAAGAAATAGAAACCAATGTTAGGGTCACACAACGGTCTACAATGTCTCAGCAACCTAAAACCTCGAAATAATAGGTCCAAATGACAACTCCTCAAACTCAAACCAATGTGTAAAGACCACCAAGTTTGCAAACTCCCTTAAATGAGGAAAGGAATAAAAGGAGAGATGGGGAAGTAGCAACCCCTACCTGTGGACACTCAAAGCAACTTGGAACGAAAAGGAAACGGTTAAATCCCCTTCTAGAGGAGGAATTTGTGGAAGAGACTATAGATAGTCAGAGGAGAGAAGGAGTAGATAGTCAGAACACTTTTCCAGTGAGAGGAACATCCACTAGCTCACAAAGACAAGAGCTAGAAAGGCAGTAAAGTGCAGAGGTATCATCTTTCATACCGCCAATGAAAGATGCCATAGATATCAAGAAATAATTTATAGAAATCAAAGCCAAGAATGATCCATTGAGACTCCAAATTTACAATCAATATTTGAAAATGGTCCCCATAAATCAACAGAGATTAATGTCACCCTATGACATTAAAGAGGGTAAAATGATAATGAGCTACTTTAAGCCTAAAGTGCAACAACCTCAGTCAGCAACAGATTATATCAAAACAAATTTGGAGGTCATGGAAAAGGATATTGATCCTATGGATCAGATTGAATTGCACAAACGAACTGGAGAAATGGTCTATTCAACCTTGACTGGTAAAGCAATGATGTCCCATAGGTTACAAAATTCTTTGGATAACACAACGGCCTAGCTACACTTGGAGAAAGCCTCCTCCTAGGCTAAAGACAACAGAATAAAGTCTTTAGAAGAAATTATTATTGGATTAGGACATGATCAAAAAGAAAGATGAAGATATTGCTGCCTTGAGGAAGCAGCTAAAGTTGCCTCCTTTAAGGCATCCATAGACTGCAGAGATTGTAACTCAAAAGTCTGAAGAAGAGTTTATGGATTTGCTTTTAAAGCCTAATGAGAGATTGAATGAGACTGAACAGGAACCAGAAAAAGGACTAAAGGACAAGCAGGGAAAGTCGACCTCCCAGCCTCTTGATGTAATACCAATAGTCTCAACAACAATACCTTCTACACTTGGGACAACATTAGCACCAACTATTCCACCAGTCACAATAGAGGTGGTCATAGGGACAAGAAAAACATCAACACCAAGGATAGTAGGAGGGAAAATCATAGGAACTAACTCCAGTACATTCTCAAGAATATGGACAACAAACCATTCGGTTGCCTTATATGCCATCTTTGAGGTCTTTTAGCCCTACTTTCTAGAAAGATATGATTAGTTATCTCAGCTTATATCTCACTTTGTTATGAGATATTTCATTGTAAGTTTTTTTGTATAAATACACCCCCATTCGGAGTATTGGGTATGGATTCTTTGACATTGCTGTAAAACTGATATTTTGGAATAAAAAGTGTTATTGGACAAATTTTTTGTGGCTGACTAGATGAAGGATTGATGTAAAGGACTTTTCTAAGGATTCATGTGTTGGAAATCAAGCAAATAAGTATCTTATCTCATGTGTTAATGTTTTCATGTTTATTATATTCACTATGTTTCATATCTTAACATTAAATGAAAAAGAATAATTCAGAAAGTGCTTCAGTGCAATCTGTCTTCAATCATTTTTGTTCTCAATGTTTTCTTCCGAACTAGTATAAATAGTGAATTCTTAATTGCTCTTGTTTGTTAGTTTATTCACTTTAATCATTTAGTAAAGAATTCTTAATTTCTCTTTATTGATGGTTAGTCATGTTCTGCTCTCTTAAAGTATGTTGAAGGATTCTTAATTGCCCTTTAACCCTTTAAGTTCATCCCATATTTTTTAAGTCTCTATCTGCTCCCTGTTCAGCTATCTTTCCCTATGAAACCATCCTTTATTAAGAAACCAAATCCAGTTGAGCCATTTTCCCTGAATCCATTAGCCCATGGACTAAACTATTCAGTTCTACCCCTTTGATACTGAAATTCACCAACAAATTGAAACAAAATCCCAAGCTCTAATAACTAGCCTAAAACCTTATGAAACAAAGCTAAAACTTAAAGAGAGAGCCCTCTTTGGAAACATATTAGCTAGATTCTATATCTAAAACATTGGTTTGTGGTTACCTCAAACTCCTTTCCCCTTCTTACAACTTCTGGGAAAATCTGAGTGATAACATAGTGGCGATTCCACTGGGGAACGGAAATTTGTTATCATTATTGTTTACTTTATAAACTATAGATGGAGCTTGAAGTTAGCCAGGTAGCCTTGAAACTGATCTTGCTTTGCAAGATCATAAGTAGATGAATGCTACTTTTGTTTATCTCCAGTCTAGTTTATGAACTGAACATAAACTATTTCCTTAGTCAAACAAATCTTTAGGACTGTTTTAATTTAAACTCCAAAAATCCTAAAGAAACATAGAAGTTGTTGATATTTATTTAGAAAATTATAACCAAGAAATCGGGCTTCAGAAAGGACTCGTTATACTAGGTCAAACCCTTACCCAAATCCACCACATGTATTTGAGAACCCTAATCTGATTCCTAGAATTGTTAGTAGACAGGAAAGCCAAGAAAGTACTGCTAGTTCTCGACCCATTTACAGATCAATGTCTTGCCCTGTAAAGTGGGTTTATCTTGAGGACGAGCCCTTTGATGAGCAGCTTGAAACATCTTTGTTTGTAACATTTTTTGAGTTTGAATTGGATAATTTGGTTCACAACCCTATGTTTATTGAAGACTTAAAATTTGAAGCTATCAGCGTTGCAATTGACATGCATTTACAAAATTCAATACAATCTGAACTCACTTCTGAACAAACACCTGACCCTTCTATAATCATTGTTGCTTCTGCAAGTTCCTCATCCATCCCTCATACATCTCAACCCCAAACTACTCCACCACAAACCCCCCTTCTACCCCTCTATCCACAACTCACATTCCTATTGTTACCCCTACCCCATTTGTTGTTTCATCACTACCTCTAGCTATGGAAAATAGGTATACCCCCCTACACTTACGTGCCTACTTGGGTGCTATGCCCCAATACTATCAAAGTAAAATTACCCAGTTTGATGGCACTGGAACCTACACAACTCAACAACATACCAAAAAAATGACTGACTATTTTGAAATATATGAGATTGATGCTGATGATATTAGAATAAGGATATTTGTCTAAAGTTTAACAGGTGAAGTTAGAACTTGGTTTAAGGCCCTAAGAGCAAATAGTATAAATGACCTAGAAGCCCTTTAGAGACAATTCTTAGATCGTTGGGAGAAGAAGAAAGATCCTCTGTAGATCTTATCTGAGTATGAAAATCTTAAGAGAGGAACTCAGGAAACCGTGCAAGATTATTGCACTAGGTTTAATGTTGTTTACAATGCAATTCCTCAAAACCTCAGACCTCCACCTAATTTAGCTCTAATCAAGTTCCCAGATGGATTTGATTTGGATATGGCTTTTCAACTAAGGGAAAGAGCCCCCAGAACTTTAGAAGAAATGCAAAGTATAACTGTCAATGTTGAGGCTAATTTGGTATCAAAACATGCAAAGGCTAGAAGTGAAAGAAGGATACCACTCAAAGAAGAATCTTCACCTGTCGAACAAAAACTGGATGCTATAATCAAAGGAATGGAAAGATTAGGGGATAGAGTAGAAACAATAGAAATAAAATCACCTTGAGAGGGCCAGCAGGCCAATATAGGGAGGAATCCCAATTTCTGGAAAAACCAAATTCCAAACATTGGGAAAACTGGCCCTGATCCGAACACTAGACCCCCTTTTCAAGAGAATTACATAGAAGCTTCCAGTACCCAGGATCCCCCCAAGGATACCTAGATAAATCTAATGGGGCTTAATAATGAAGGAGAAGTGTTTTTAACTCAAGAAGATTAAGAGGCTCATGTTCTTAAACAATTTCAAACCCAGTCAGGAGAATCATTTGACTTTAGGGAAGGATATGAAATAGCTATCTATGAAGTGCAAAACAGTGTAATTTGAGAAGTAGAAGAATTGATGTCCCTGATAGCAACAAATAGAAAGGTTCAAAACAAGCAACCAAAGGAAAAGCAGTACCTCCACATGTACAAATTCTGTCTAGAGCTAACAATAACCGCTCTGATCCAATAATAGAAGACATTTATGACAATCAACAAAATAACAGAGACTCTTCCATTCCCCTTACCTCCAAGGCAACTATGGAAGAACCTCCAAAAGTTAATCTAGGAGAAAATGTAAATACTAACCCTAATCATGAAAAAGACAAAAACACTGAAAATCCAGAAAATCGAGAGAATCCAACAATTCAAAACACTAAAGTTCAAACTGAAAAACCTTTCAATCTGGAAGTCGAAGTAGGAAAATTAAAGATAGTTGTTCCACTATCTGAATTAGCTAAACATGATGCCTACCGAGAAAAAATCAACAGGTCACTTAAAATCACTGGAACCGAAGATTCTGTAAATGTTTTTAATGACCAACTAGAACTAATCTTTGGCCCTGAAGTGAATGGGAAACACCTGGAAGGAAGTGTGCCTCCCTTCTATGTGAGTCTAAATATTGATGACAAAATCCTCCGTAATGCTGTGTTTGATTTTGGGGCATCTCACAACTTAATGCCCAAATCTGTAATGGAGAAATTAGATCTTGACATCCCCAGACCTTATAAAGATCTCTTTTCTTTTGATTCAAGCCAAGTGAGATGTTTAAGGTTAATAAAAGACTTGTGTGTCTCTTTAGTTCAATACCTTTCTAAAACAATCTTAATGGATATAGTAGCAGCTGATATTCCTCCAAAATATGGGATGTTGTTATCCAGGTCCTGGGGTGCCAAACACCAAGGATCACTACAGTTGGACATGTCTTATGCTACTATCTCTGTTTTCAGCCAACATAAGAAGCTATATCGAGAGACATTAATGAAATATGTAGTAAGTAGCCAAGAGAAACCACAAAAATTCCCTATCTACTCTGTACACTTAGATATGGATTCATTTATTCTATATAATGCTGAAATCAATCCTTCCAACAGTGCACAAGTGTTAACAGTAGAACCAAAAGAAATTGAAATAGCAGAAACAAATGTTCTTATTTAGGAAATCTCAGAAACAAATGACCAATCAGAAGATATAGATAAACTTAATGAGAACAAAAAACTGAAACCCCCAGCTAAAAAAAATTCCTATTACCCCTGACACTAATTATGTCCATGAAATTATCTAGCACTTAGAGTTTGATGGTTCAGTAAATAAATTAGGGGCAGGAGCAGGAATTTGCGTGCATAACTTAGAAAATGACCATGTTGAAGGCCATGCCTACACGCTGAATTTTAAATGCACCAACAATATGGCAGAGTATGAAGCTCTTTTGCTAGGACTTAAAATTGTAAAAAGGTTAGGAGCAATTAGAGTTTATGTTATAGGTGATTCAAAATTAATTATCAATCAAATTAAGGGAAAGTACCTCAATAGAGATACCAGATTAGGATACTATAGGGGAACAGTGATAGAGATTCTTAATACTTTTATGAAAACTCAGCTTGTTGTAGTATCTAGGAAGCACAACTTACATGCTCATAGTCTAGACATGTTTGCCAGTACTTGTAAATTACCATTCAAGCCCAACCACCAGTTCACTGCTAAAATTAGTCATAGGCCTGCCATCCCTGACAATGTAAAGAATTGGCAAGTTTTCAAAAATGATGAGCAAATAAATAACTTTCTGACTTTAGATAGTGAATTTTCTCATAGTCACATAGATATTGATGCTACTAAACAGATACCTGAAGTAGATGCCAACATTATAGAAGACAGTTCCATTTAAATGCTTCATCCCACAACTTTAACCAAACAAGAAGTTCAAGACTTAAAACAGATGGACCTTGATGAGATAAATGGAGAGGAAACAGAGGTCATAGATCTAAAAGATAATCACTTGCTTAAGGGATTAACTCCTCTTGATGACCTCTTTGACTCCAATGAAATTCTTAAGAAACCAAAGATGCAACCACTAAAAGCATACATTGAAGAGTATAACTTAGGAACAAAAGAAGATCTTAAAATGGTAAAACAATCAAAGTCCTTACCTCCTGACCAAAATTTAAAATATGTTGAACTCATGAGAGAATTCTACGATGTCTTTGCCTGGAGTTATGAGGATTTGAAATCATAAGATACCTCAATAATTTAGCATACCATAACTTTGGAGGAAGACCAGAAACCATTCAAACAGAAACTTAGAAGATTCAACCCTATCTTACTACTACTAATTGAGAAATAGATTAAACGTATGTATGAGGCAGGGATAGTTGCACCTATAAGATTTTGAGAGTGGGTATCTAATTTAGTACCTACTAGGAAGAAAATTGGTGAAATTAGACTATGTGTAGACCTGAGAAATGTGAACAAAGTTTCTTTAAAGGATAATTACTCTTTACCTAAGATGGATCACATTTTGCAAAGGGTAGTGGGAGCCTCTAGGATTTAACTTTTGGATGGATTTTCAAGGTATAACCAGATTCTAGTTCACCATGATGATCAAGAAAAAGCTTCCATTACCACACCATGGGGTACATTTATGTATATTAAAATGCCTTTTGGACTTAAAAACACAGGAGCTACTTTTCAAAGAGCAATGGAAATTTCATTTGCTAAAGAGATTCATGATTTTCTTGTCATATATCTGGATGACTTAACTGTCTTTTTAAGTTAGATAAGCAACATCTAGATCATCTCAGACAAGTATTTCTCAAATGCAGACAATATTGTATCTCTTTAAATCCTAAAAAGTCTTTGTTTGGTCTTGAAGAAGGTAAGATCTTAGGGCATATTATCTCAAAGGATGGCATTCGGATTGATCCTGTCAGAATAGAAGAAATTTTGCAGATACCTCATCCTAGAAGTATCAAATAGCTTCAAGCTTTCTTAGGAAGGATAAACTTTTTGAGAAGATTCATATCTAATTTAGTAGAATTAATTAGGCTACTTAATACCATGTTAAGAAAGGATTCAACTATAAAATGGACGGTAGAAGCCAAACAAGCATTTGAAGAAATTAAGATGGCTTTGACCAGATCACCAGTCCTTACAAGTCACCAATTTAATAGAGATTTCATAATTTTTCATTTTGCCTCAGAGCACACTATAGCAACTATTTTACTACAAAAGGATTGCCAAGGATGTGAGAAACCTATAGCTTTTTCAGTAAAGCACTTAGATATGCATCACTAAAGTACAAAATCATGGAAAACGGGCATTTGCACTTGTTAAAGAAATTAAAGACTTTAGAGTTTACATACTATATTCTCATGTGGTAGCCTATGTACCAAATGCTGTTGCCAAGGACATCCTAACTTAGGATGGAATTGATGGCAAAAGAGGTAAATGGATTGCTACCATTTTAGAATATGATATTGAAATAAAGCCTACTAAGTTGATAAAAGGGGAAGGATTGGCTAAACTCATGACAGAAACAAATTGCCAAGCCCTGAAGATAAATGAATTAGACAGTGAACAGGAGATGGCTATTCCACAGATCAGTCAGGCCTTCTTAGATTCCCCTTGGTATGCTAATATAATCTATGTGTTACAAAACCTGTAGGATCCTCTGGGGTTGTCCAGAACAAAAAGTAAATTTTTAAAGATGAAATCTTTAAAGTTTTGCATTGTAGATAGTGCTCTTTTTTGGAAAAATCATGAAGGAATCTTATTGAGTTGTTTACTAAAGAATGAAGCTAACAAGACAGTTCAATATTTTCATGCAAGAGGTTGTGGTGGACACCTTTACTGGAAATCGACTGCAGATAAGATCTTAAGGGCTAGTTTCTATTGGCCAACCTTGTTTTCTGATGTGGAAAAACATTTGTTACCTCTTGCCATAAATGCCAAATTTTTTAGGGCAAGAGAAAACTATTACCTTTACCTTGAAACCTATCTCTACTGAAAAACCATTTCAACAATGGGGCTTTGACTTCATTGGATAAATCCACCCTCCCTTCTCTAGACAACATAAATGGATGATTATTGCCACTGATTACTTTACCAAATGGATAGAGGCGATACCTTCCAGATAGACCATAGATGTAGTAATCATAGGATTCCTAGAAACCAACATATTATCCAGATTTGGCTATTCCATAAAAATCATAACAGAAAATGCTGCAGCTTTTAAATCAAGAAAGATGATTAGTTTTTGTAATAAATACCATATTACCTTAGGCCATTCCACATCCTATTATCCACAAGGAAATGGACTAGATAATCTTCCAAAAAAATCCTTATCAAAATTATTAAGAAACCGTTGGAAGAAAAAAAAAAACTTGGCATAAGAAACTGATAAATGCACTATGGATAAACAGACTGACAACTAAAAAATCCATTGGAACTAGTCCTTATGAACTAGTCTATGGCATGGAGGCAGGATTCCCTTCATCATTGGGAGTTCCTGTTATGAAACTACTTCAAGAAGCTCAAGTGGAACCCAATGATATCCAAAGGGGGGTTAATCAAACCATAAATTTGCAGCAGACCAGAGAGGAATTGTATCAGAGATCCCAAATATGGCAGGAAAAACTCAAGAAGATATTTGACAAAAGAACTAAAGAAGAATATTTCCACCCCGGAGACAAAGTGTTGAGATGGGATTCTAGAAGAGAAGACAAGGGGAAACATGGAAAGTCTGAATTCCTATGGAAAGGACCATATATTATCCAGGCTCTACAAGGAAATAATACATATTATTTAAGAACTTGGATGGTACATCATCAGAGGAAAGACTAGTCAATGTTCACATGATAAAATATTACTTTGATACTACCTATTAAGTTAACCATGATGATTAACCTATACATATTATATCCTTCATAATGTCACAGTTTTGATTGGACAGTGACTTTTGGAATTGAAGCCCGAAGAGAAGGCCCTAAGCTTCAAAAGTATCATTATCATACATATAATAAAGCAACAAGGAAAATGAGATTGCAGAATACATTAAAAGTTACTCAAAGGCTATCTGATCTACTGTTCTTGACTTTTTACCAGGAAAAGCCATCCCCAAGTGGAGCCAGTGTTAGGCCCCTATACCAATAGGTGTCATATGTCATGATTGACTTGATGAGATCTATAATATGTTCATACATTTTCTTGTTGCAAAGGTTTTCCATATTTTCAAACAAATCAAAAAAATTTGAAAAATGTAAAGAGGGTATACCCTAAAAAAAATCAAAGGGTAAAAAGAATAAAGATGGTTGAAAAAATGAAAGAAAATGAACCCCAAACAAAAAGGACCAAGAAAGTGTGCAAGTCTAAATGCCACTACTTTTTCATTTTGTGTAATAAACAGTTGTGTGTAGCTTGTTATTTTTGCCACAATTCATGAATAGTCAAATTGTTTAAACTTGGCTCATTGATCTTTCAATTTCATGTTGTATAATAGAGAATAAATATCTGACCAAACAGTGTAATCTTGCTAGATAAGTAGATAGCTAGAGTAAATAAAAGGAGCTCAACAATTTAATTTCAGCCCTTGGAAGTAATAAGTGTAGATTTAGGTAGGTTTGCCATGTAAAAGAAAAGAAAGATTTGATAAGGGTTTGTCAGTCTAAGTACACCCAAATAAAGAAGAATAAATGCTAGGTTAAAGTAGGTAGGTTAGGCAGATGATGTTGCAGAATCATGTGTGATGAATAATATATCCAAATGTATTAATATTTCATTTTTTATCATAAGGCAAAGGCATACACAACATTGAAGACATCACAAGCAAAGCAAGGTCATAGTGATTAAATCCCCTTCTCATTTTCCCTAATTATTCACTAATTTCCCTTAAGGACTAAGGTATTTGCTAAATTGGAGGGGCTTAGAGCATTTCTCTGATTTTTGGAGGGATCAGACCCCCGACCCAATAATTTAAAATGCCCAAGTACTTAAAACCATCATTCATTAATTTTTATAAGTCTTTTCCTAAATTAAAATCCTATTTTACTTAGGAAAAATACACAATATTACATAAAACACCTTTTTCACTAAGCCTAAGTTAAATGTAAAATCTAATGTTTTACTTAGCATTTTTTATTACATTGTTTCATATTAATTTCTAACTTGTATTATATAACTCCTGAAAAAGTTCACCCTATCCCATATTATTAAATATATATAGAAATTCCCAGAATGTTAAATATCTCGCCCCGAGTTAAATATAACCATAATCAGTGTTAAATCAGATTAATGGGTTAAACATTGACTCATTAAGAAACTAAATCTCCCGCCACATTAGCAAGGAATTAATTAACCCTCACGGTTAATTAAGAACCTCCCTAACCTATCATAATCACCCCAATATGATTAATTAATTCTTAATTATATTGGGCCTGCCACAATTAAAGCCCCACTGTATCACTTGCCCGTCACCCGTCCGATCATGCTCCATTCATCTGACGACCATTATTGATATCGCGCCCGCCTTGGTGACCACACGTTAACGTGAAATCACCAGGTAGTTTTCATCCCGTATCTCCGCCTCATGTCATGCAGTCAATGGGATCGTTGGCTCCCAGCCAAATACCGCCTGATCCCAAAAGCGGTGTGACATAATACTGGTTACTGCCCTTCACATGCGACAAACTATCATGTCGTACCTAGGTCATTTGCTCGATAACCAAAACCCCCACCAACCTAGATTTTGTGAATAAAACCAATGAAATGTCATTTTCAATGTTTTATATGACAAACTGTGTTCCCATGCAATGCAACGTACTAGTCAACTGATAAAGCTTTCCAACCATCACCTGGTCAGAAAATTTGTAGCGACGCACTCCGGAACCTGTTATTCAACCTACCATTACACTGTTCACTTCCCCATTACAAGTATTTATCCATTTTCCACCGAAACCCTGCAAGTTTTCGTTTTACACTGAAAATTCCACCAGAAAGAGCTAAATTCAGTACAAATCCAAACTTTCTTTCACTATATAGGTTCCAAAACCTACTATTTGGCCTATTTTGTCACAGAAAAACCCAAAGTCCATTTCTGAATCCACAAGAACTAGAAATGGAAACCCATGCTGTTTTGAACGTCACACCTCTCAATGCCCCTCATAAAGACCTAGACTATCTGCCTCTTGAATATAAAGACTTTCAAATAAAGGACCTATCTACTAACCAGAATCATCTCAAGGTCTTTTGCCAATCCAAAGATAACTGCTTAAATGGCTTAGATATCCTAGGACTGTGGGAATCCAACCTTCCCATGTATTTTCTTCCTTCAGTCCATGTTTTCCCAGATATAATTCATCAATGCCAAACAAATTAGGATCCAAACCTAAGAGTTGTTATGTCCCCAATTCAAACAGTTCTATTCCCCATAACAGTTGCATCCATAAATGAAATGTTACAATTTTCCCCTGTTAAGCGCTAACTCCCCTTTCTATGGGATATTTCCTTGAGAAATCCACTGAGATACCCCAATCAAAGCTCATTTGCATCTATTAGACCTTCATGTTAGAAAAACATCAGCCCAAAAGCCCCCTCCTTATGTACATAGTTTTTTCATAGATATGGGCAGACTTATAGTAGACATGATATCTTTAGTAATGGGATTCAACACTAGTGAATACGTTGATGAAATAACCCTAGTGCTGTTGTCAATTTTCACTCCTGGGTAGCCACCTACTGTTAAGTATGACTATGCTTCCTACATTGCCAATAAGATTCATGATCAATTCCTAAGGCTAGACGATGAAGTAGTCTTCAAGTATACCACTTTCATCTCTCATCTTATGTTGTATTATCAGTGAAAGAACTTCTCTTTCCCTGTTAGGAAGCTTGACACCAAAGGAAATCCTAGGTCCATCATATTTTGGAATCCCATTTTCTATAAATCCCTTGAAACCCCTTACACCTACAATGAGTTCATAGATCTATTTGTCCATCCATCAACCACTTTGTTAAGAGGAGTTTCCCCTCCTATGATCAATGGTGATATGAGGAAAATCCTCCAGCTCTCCAAGCAGTACAGGATAGGTGAATTGTACTTATATAAGAACCATACAGAAATCAGGATCTATGGGTGTGAGCTCTGCCCCTTTAAGCTACCAAAGTATGTTCCAATGAGAATTTTTGCATTGGAATATTTTAGGCAAATGATAAATGTATACCTAGTCCATTTCTATAATGCGAAGAAGAAAGCTCTGATTAGAATTAAGAATCGGCTAGGCCCTTTTGTCTACAATGCTAGGGATGCATGGAAATAAGATGAAATAATTTTAGAAGATCATCTTAAATTACAAAAGAGTTTTGCGTGGGTACCATATGACCCTAACAAATTTATATGTGATAGAAGAACGAAGAACAAGTTGTCTCCATACATTCACCATAGGATCCGAGAGATTGAACAGTTTGCAAATATGGCTGAATGGATAGAAGGGACCTTAGTAGAAAATGAGAGTGAGCAGGCCAATATTGAGAATTTTATGAAAGTTTTTGAGAAAACCCTTGACCTAGATTCCTTTCAGCAGGTACAAAGATCAGGGATTGGTGCATCTGTTGCTAGAACCTCTTAGCAAGCTTCACAGGAAATCAACACACCATCCATAGGGTTATCAAAAGGTAAAGAACTAGAAACCGGTGTTCAGGTCATACAACAGTCTACAATGTCTCAACAACCTAAAATCTCCAGAGAACAGGTCCAAATGCCAACTCCTCCAACTCAAACCAATGTGGAAGGACCACCAAGTTTGCAAACTCCCCTAAATGAGGAAAGGAATAAAAATAGAGATAGGGAAGTAGCAACCCCTGCTAGTGGACCCTCAAAGTAGCCTAGAACAAAAAGGCAAAGGTTAAATCCCCTTTCAGGGAGGAATTTTTGGAAGAGACTATAGATAGTCAGAGGAGAGAAAGAGTAGATAATCAACAAACTTTTCTAGTGGGAGGAACATCCACTAGCTCACAGAGACAAGAGCTAGAAAGGCAGTAAAGTACATACGTATCATCTTTCATACCACCAATGAAAGATGCCATAAATATCAAGAAAATATTTACAGAAATCAAAGCCAGGAATGATCCATTGAGACTCCAAATTTATAATCAATATTTCAAAATGGCCCGCACAAATCAATAGAGATTTTCAGCCTATGACATTAAAGAGGGAAAAATGATAATGAGCTACTTTAAGCCTAAAGTGCAAAAACCTTAGTCAACAACAGATTATATCAGAAAAAAATTGGAGGCCATGGTAAAGGATATTCATCCTATGGATCAGATTGAATTACACAAACAAATTGGATAAATGGTCTATTCAACCTTGACTAGTAAAACAATGATGTCCCATAGGTTTCAAAATTATTTGGATAACACAATGACCTAGCTACACTTGCAAAAAACATCCTCCCAGGCTATAAACAACAGAATAAAGTCTTTAGAAGAAATTATTATTGGATTGGGACATGATCCCAAAGATGTGAAGGGCGTAGAAGCATTAATTAAAAAGAAATATGAAGATATTGCTACCTTGAGGAAGAAACTAAATCTGCCTCCTTCAAGGCATCGACAGACTATAGAGATTGTAAAGCAAAAATTTGAAGAAGATTTGATGGATTTACTTTTAAAGCTTAATGAGAGATTGAATGAGACTGAACACAAATTGGAAAAAGCATTGAAGGAAAAGCAGGGAGAGTTGACCTCCCAACCTCCTGATGTAATATCAGTAGTCTCAACAACAATACCTTCTACACTTGGGACAACATTAGCACCAAATATTCCACCAGTCACAGCAAAGGTGGTCACAAGGACAAGAACATCAGCAACACCAAGGACAGTAGGAGGCCAAATCATAGGGCCTAACTCTAGCACATTCTCAAGAATAGGGACAACAAACCATTCAATTTCCTTATCTGCCATCTTCGAGGTCTTCTAGACCTACTTACTAGAAAGATATGATTAGTCATCTCAGCTTATATCTCACTTTGTTATGAGATATTTCATTGTAATTTTTTTTGTATAGATACACTGCCATTTGGAGTATTGGGTGTGGATTCTTTGACATTGCTGTAAAACTAATATTTTGGAATAAAAGGTGTTGTTGGACAAATTTTTCATGGCTGGCTGGATGAAGGGTTGATGTAAAGGACTTTTCTCAAGATTCATATTTTGGACATAAAGCAAATAAGTATTTTATATCTCATGTGTTAATGCTTTCAGGTTTATTATATTCACTATGTTTTGTATCTTAACATTAAATGGAAAAGAATAATTCAGAAAGTGCTTCAGTGCAATTTGTCTTCAATTGTTTTTGTTCTCAATGTTTTCTTCTGAACTAGTATAAACAATGAATTCTTAATTGCTTCTACTTCCTAGTTTATTCACTTTAATCATTTAGTAAAGAATTCTTAATTGCTCTTTATTGATGGTTAGTCATGATCTTCTCTCTTAAAGTATGTTGAAGGATTCTTAATTGCCCTTTAACCCTTTAAGTTCATCCCATATTTTTTAACTCTTTATTTGCTCCATGTTCAGCTATCTCGCCCTGTGAAACCATCCTTTATTGAGAAACCAAATCCAGTTGAGCCATTTTCCTTGACTTCATTAGCCCAATGGATTAAACTATTCAGTTATACCCCTTTGCTACTGGAATTCACCAAGAAATTCAAATAAAATCCAAAGCTCTTATAACTAGCCTAAAACCTTAGAAAACAAAGCTAAAACTTAAAGAGAGATCCCTCTCTGGATATAGATTGGCTAGATTTTGTATCTAAAATATTGGTTTGTGGTTACCTCGGATCCCTTTCCCCTTCTTACAACTTCTCGGATCCTTAATGAGAGAGTGAGCCCAAGAGAAAAGTGAGATAGATAGAAATAAACGAAAGTACAAGAGAGTGTAACACTTGAAAGGAACCATTAGGCAAACTACTTTATTAAAATTAAAAGGTAATCACATAAGTATTAATCCCAAATGAGAGTTGTGTATTTACAATTTCATGTTTCCCCAAAACACATGATTAACTACCACTTAGAATACCTAAAACATTCTTTTTTCATCTAATGCATGTACACATGTGTTAATGGGTAGAATATACATCTTCCTACCCACGTGAACTAGAAATTTAATTGAAAACACATGCATTGCTGTGGAAAAATGAGTTGTAATGCAACATGAACTCACAACATCTTGCATAAGTCATCCTCAAGTTAACATTGTCATTGTTTGTTAAGTTGCATGCTTACTTCACCAGATGATATTGATTAGTTATGGGTTGTGCCTATTTCCAAACAAGGTAACTACATCCCACTATTTATAGTTGAATGTTGTATTTGGGTACATGCATATTCCTACATATCTCCTGCATTGCACCTCCTTATAAGTACTAAAACAACAACTCCACACCTAACTATGCATTTATAAGTTCTTCATTTAATGCATGATCCACCCTTTGCAGGAAATAAAACACCATGCATAGGTTAATTCACTGGAGATAAGATAAAAATATTTTAGGAACTGCAACCAACCTGTTAGAAATCTCATTAGTAGAAAATGAGAGATTACTGACTAGGTGACTAAAAATGTTAGTCACCATAAATTTTCCAAGTGAAATACTATGAAATTTGACCAATGTTAAGTAACCCAACTAAAAATTACTAACATAAATGACTAATTTAGTCTTTGGTTAATATATATGATGATCTAATTAGTAATACAAATAAAAATGACTAGCATGAATGACTAATTTAGTATAGGAACAAAAATGCAACTACAGAACAAATACTACAACAAGATGGATTAGTTATTTATGTTAGTTAGTTTAACTGTGTCACTTCAATAATCTAAACTTACAAGTGATAAGGGATTCAAAGGCTTATTATAAATTGGATAAACAGTTATAGTTTTGTAATGTACGTCAATGCACACCCAAATCTTTCTCTATGCCATATAACAAAGAATCCTTACTCTTTCTTTCTAGTCTGCTAGACTTATACTCACTTCTAGTTTTTCTTACTAATACATCATACTCACTTCTAGTTTTCCTTACTAATACATAGTCACTAGTAAAAATTTTTATTTAAAATAATACATGGTTTACTCAATAAATTGTTCTTGTCTTCTTGTGAGTTTCACTAATGGCTATAATTGAAATATGTTACCTAATTTGACAATATTGATAAGCATATTGGTTTTCTTTTCCATATATGTTAGGTAAAAAAATTGTTACATATAATTGTGTTTCTTATTCATATTATTCCTTAGTGCATCCCTTAGGAGAAAGTGATTATATGTTGTGTTTTTTATTATTATTAATATGGTGACGTTGTTTACACAACACCATGATATCTTTATTTCATTATGATTTTGCATGGGTACATAATTTTTATGAACCTTGAGCCCAAACACCCATGTGAACTTAACCAAATGTCTTTCGCTCCCTCCATGGGCTAGTTCATCCAACACAACTGGCCTCCTTATGACCATACATGGGGTTGGGAATTGAATGGTCCTAGGTTGCTCTTCCAGTTCAATAGTGGTTATTGCTAGGGTTTTTTTCTTGCATATGGGAAAAATGGAATTAACCCCTCTTTTCATTTGTCATTTTCCTGTGTAGTGATAGATCAATGTTTGGCTCTGCTCTAGGGTTACAACTCATGAGTTTACCAGCTCTAATTATTTTTCCTTTCCATGCATCCTTTATTGCTTTAGTGGATTTTAATCCTAGTTCTAGGTGGCCCTTCTGGTAAGTAATAATGTATTGGTATTGATCATTATAAATGGTTCTGCTGATTGTTTTATTTTATCTAATTAAATCATATTTATTATTTAAACAATTATTTGTTGCCTTTTCAGGTTCATTATGGTTTCTAAGGATATTGATATTCTTCTATGTAATTTTTTTTTTTATATCGAGTTTGCTTCTAGTATAAAGGGTTCTTGTTTCAAATCTTCTTTATGCAGGTAACCACTATTTTTATTTTCCATATTGGAGCCTCTTCTATTTGAAATTAAATTATGAGAACCAAGGTTTATTAACACATTTTTCATGTCTTTGTTCTTAGAAAAAGGAGTGGCATTTTCCTCTGACTCCTTCCTTGAAGAGAGATATTTATTTTGAATCAAGTATCTTCCCTATACCTTGTTCCTATAATTTTTTCAAGTAAAACCCTCCAGATACAAGTATTTTTTTTAATTTTCATATGGGTCAGTATTTTCTATAGGATATGTTATGTGTTAACGCCTGTATTATGGCTATGATATGTCAGTATTAGCTATATTACAAATCTTAAATAATATTAGAAAGTATCCACTCTTATTCATCTCCTATATATATATATATATATATATATCCTTTTGGTTACTTTAGCAAGTGATGAAGGAACATCTTGGAAATTACTTTGTAATTGGTCTGAGTTTTTTTATTAGTTGTGAAGAAAAATCCTGTGATATTCAGTATGAAAGTGGTGAAATCTCAAGATAGTTTTCTGAAGATGATTCCACAATAAGGGACATTGTTATGGAAGACCAGATTGGAAATTGTTTTATTTCAATAATATAAAGCAAGTTTAAATTTTTGTTTTTGTCACATGAGTATTTTGAAAGTTATTTTATCATTTTTGTGGAATAAGTTTTTACTGATACAATAGGTGATCCAAGTCAACATTCTTACTTGCCAAGTTTGGTGGTATTTGTGGGCTTAGATTTCAAGAAATTGCAATTGACAAAGTTCTTCTAGTTTGGTGAGTATCATTTGTTGTTTGAAGGAAGTCGAAGGCCTTCCTTCAAGGCCACCACCAAAAAACTACATAGTGATTTGAAAAGTCTGATAAATTTTCATTTTGATGAAGATAACCATTAAACTTTGGTTACAGGTTGACATGATCCTTTTTGGGGTATAAATTTAACGCTAGTTTTAGAAGGTGTATAAACTTCATTATTTCACTTACATCTCTGTGTGATCCCATAGTCATTGTTTGGTTTATTTGTAGACATCCAAAATTTATGCATATGGATACAAATACTTGGTGTTTCCCTTTGTTCATTGTTGATGCAAATGGGAACTAGATTGTAAATGTAGTCTTTATTATAGTCAAAGCATACAACCAATTTTTATGTAATACATGCATTCTATCATTGTAGTGGTTACTTGTGTTTCTGACATTATTTAATCTTAAGAATATAAAATATGAGTTGGTAGTTAATAAATTTCGTGTTTGAATTGTTTCTAATGTAGCGAGGACTGGAATAATCTACCTAGTCTTTTCTTTCAGTGGTAGTATGTTGTCAACACGTTTTAACCAAAATAGTGTATCTTCTCCAACACATCTGATGCATTATTTGTTTCATTAGGAGTGATGCTTTAAGAAATTATTATTAACTAGAAAATTTATGTAAGATTAGTGCAATATTCCACCATCTTTTCTTTTAACAAGAATTCAGGTAATTGCATCATTGAGAAACATTGGGTGAAAGAAAATATTTCACAATTGTTGTTTTTTGTTTTGGTAGGTAATATTTTTAAAATTACTATAATATTTTTTTCCATATCATATATTTAAGAATTTAAACCAGCCTAGATCCATCTTAGCTAGCCTAGATCCACCTTAACTCCATATATGAGAGGGGAGAGGGATCAAATGATAAATCCAGAGTTAAGTTGGATCTAGGCTAGTAAATGTAAATCAACAACCTACCAAAGTTGTTGGTTCCTTAACCACCAGCAGCATTGAAACATAACACATGAGACTATATTGAGTAGAGTGAAAAATAGACACCAACTATAGTGTATATTCTCTTGCAAGAGCCATCATAGTGGTCCTACGACATAACTTTATCGAGTATCATTGTTTTAAATGCATGTAGAGCTTTAATAGTATCCTCAAATATGTAAACTTGTAATAAGGAACAAATTTGTGATATTGTTTCAAAGGGAGGATCTTTATTCAAACATAATTGACTTTTTGGAAATCCAAGTTCTCCAAAGAGTAAGAAAAGGAAAATTTTTCCATCTCTTAAGACCTCTATTTGTATACAAATGTTGGAGCTTGGCCTTTATAGATTGACCCACCATAAGGAGATTTTTCTAATAAAGTACTTCATCTCAACCCAGTCTTCAATGGAGTAAGAAAAATGGAGAACTAAGTTCTTATTGATTTCCTCTTTGGATCTATAAAGGAGAAAGGAGGAATATTCAAAGGCTTTTTTCCACTTTAAGAAGTTGACTGCAAGTAAATATTTTACCCATAAGAGCATGTCACATCAGTAGTATTGTTTCAGTTGGTACACTTTTCTTCTAAATATTGGACCAACACCACTTAGCATCATTTAATTCGAAATTTAAAACTTATTTATACCCTCAATTTGTTGGGGAAACCACTATAACTTCATTGAAATTCTAGACTAGAGAATCCTAGTGTTGTGCTAATCTAAATCGATCCATTTTTAACTCACATATAAATTTATTCCAAGTAGGAATAAAATCCCCAATCAAGCCTAACATTTATCGAAAAGACACCATTGTGACTACCAACTTGTAGAATTTAATTTGTTGATTTGATTTAACATGAAATAATTGGATTCATGTAGGTGACCAATTAGGTTCTCTAACAAAAGTATGTACTCACTATAACACATAATAGTTTCTTTTCAAAGCTAATTCTAAACCATTCCCAACCCTCTAAGCTAGAAATTTCTTCGAAAGAGGGAAAACTAATGGCGGATATTTCCAATGGTTAGAATCTCTCTAAAATCATTCTGGTTCCCAATGGATTCAGTCAATAATTGAACTAAGATTTATATGATTCTGCACAAGAAATTTTTCCAAACCATTTTAGAGGAAATGAATAGATTTAGTTATAAATGAACACCCAAAAGTAAAATATCCTTCAAACCCAAATATCCCATAGCCTTAGGTTTTGTTATCTTTTCCTAGCTAGGTCAATGAGGCCTCTTAAAGTTTAAGCACCCTTTTTGGAGGAAATTTTTACAACACTTTCTGATAATTTTTCTATCACACCCTTTGGGAAGAGGCAAAAGAGTGTTAAAATAGGGATAGTTTCTAGAATGGATTTGACCAAAACCAACCTACCTCTATGAGAGATCCATTTGTGAAGTCAAAGACGAATCCACTGTTCTAAATTTTCTACAATTCATCTCAAGGCTTTTCGTCTATGAAGCAAACTCATAGAACATTCTCATTTTCCAGGACTATTCATTCTCATGCTTATGGAAAAAACCCTCTAATGTTTTCAATGCTTCAGATACATCATATGGGAATCACTGGACCAAAACTAACTCCCTCAAAGCTGCAGGTTCCTTCTTAATTGATGTGGGTCATATCTCCTTTTTTTCTCAACCAACCACTCAAAATTGTAATTCCATGAGTACTTTGTTGTAAAGAGGTTTTCATTTCAAAGGAAACATGCAAGATGTTTCTTTTCTTTGGTTATGTGCTTCTCTCCATCTTATTAGGCTTAAAAGTAAGAATCATTGCACTATTCTTGTAGGATTTCTTGCTTCTATTTTGTTGCTATACAAACTCCTATTTTATTAAAGAAGTATTGGTTCATAAATTATCAATATGTACAATAATTATTTTATTTTATCATATCTATGGTTATAGGGAAGCTAGTTTCAAAAAATGTGCTTTAATATACAATCATCTTTGGGATTAATATTACCTAGTCACAACTAATTATTATTATTGGAATTAATGTTACACATAAAATTATTATTATTATTATTATCATTATTGTAAAGAATACTATTATTATCCAAATTAACATTATGGTTGTTACCATTTTTATCATTATTATTTATACTAGCACTGTTATTGCTTTTAGGAATACTATTTGTTAAATTATACTTATTATGGAACATATGAATCTTATTATCATTTTTATCTTTATTATAATATATCTTATAACTATTATTCTTAGGAGTATTATTTATTAAATTATAATTATTATCACTATCAATTATTAAATTAAATTATTATAAGAGGTAGGAATAAAGCCATGTAATTAAATTTGAATTATGGGTAGGAGGGGAGATTGGCAAGGGAACATGGGGGGAAGACAGGAGGGATGATGGAAAGGTTAGGAATCACGTGAGGAGTAGCATGCAGGGTTGACTAACGCATAGGCAATAATGGTCAAGGTACTAGACATACATTAGAACTGGTAAAGAGAATAGAAATTGCAGGAGATGGAGTGGGTTTGACCAATTCACATGGGGAATTGTGAGAGAGAGGGAAACACGTTGGAAGAGGATGGAGGGGATCAGAAGGGTGAGGAGCATCAGACATGAGCATGCATAAGAAGAGGATGATGGGGATCAGAAGTGTGCGGAGCATCAGACGGAGCATGCATAAGAAGAGGATGATGGGGATCAGAAGTGTGGGGAGCATCGGACGAGAGCGTGCGCCATAAAAGGACAGAGGGGATTAGAAGCATGAGGAGAATCGAACAGTAGCATGGATGAAGATGAAGTCACACTTACTAGAGAAAAATAATATGTTTTAGTAGTCATCGAATTGCATCAAGGAATTCACTTGTCAACAATCTACATCATTCCAAGGTATATTTTGGTGAGCGTAACCAAGAGCTTTCCCAATATATCTTGACTCCCATATTACGAATAGCAATCAAAGTCGATCCAATCCCACAAGTAGCAGCTACAAACAAGATCAGCTTATCGATGCTCAGTAAAACTTTAGGAATTTTAAAATCCTCTCCTCTCTTGGGGTCTTTGAACAATTTCACAATGCGAGATCCAAGGCAAGATCTCACTTTTATGTTATGATTATCACTATATTTTGTGATTCTCAACAACTTTTCTTCGTCTGGGTAATGTTGGGTTTGGGTTTTCTTCTCTTCAATTTCTTTTGTACGTGGGGTGATTTTGACATAATATGTTGCTTCGATTTCTATGGTTTAGCTCTGGTTGGAAATCTGTTGGTACTCCTTTTTGTCCATCTCCACCTTAGTAATCACCATGAGAAGAAGTGAAAGGAAAATCACAATAATTGCAACTACGATTCTGTAGCCTGCAATAGAAAAATTCTTTGAGACATTCTAAAAATCCATGAGAATCATGAGAAAGCATGCCAATCCCAATGTTATATAGAGAAAATGGTAAGATCGCTTCAGTTCATTCTTTTCTGTAGCCTGCTTTGTGGGACAAACTGTAAACATAACAATTAGAGAAAATTCAGCGGGCAATGAGGTGAGCAGCAAAATCACACCTGCAAATCCACTGGCACAATTTCCATAAAATCGCTTCAGCTCATAATTACCATGAAAACTCCTCAGCTTTGTGGAAACCTCTGGACATAAGTAACCATAGGTCCTATGTTGAAAAATGTATGTTTGGTCTGAGAATCGTATAGACATACATCTGCCATAACTTAGGCTTGGAAATTCGTCGGGTGATAGATAACCACACCAATGAATACCCAATGATATTCATGATGACTCCAATTCCAATGAAAACCCATGCATGGAAAACTTCATTGATGAGACATGAAAAAATCCCAAGATTAGCACCGAGATCCTTGAAAAATCGCAAGTTATTCAGAGTGCTCTGTTCATCTCATCCTTTGTTAGAAGAGTTGAGAATATATCTTGAAAAGGATGGTATCATTCAACCGATTTGCAGAATAAACCAAATCGCCATGGACACAACTATCTAGAGCGACTTCAGGGTAGATGAAGTCCTTGTTGGAGCAAGAGGAATATGATTCATCGCTTGAGAAAAATTCAGAAGAAATGAGCTGGGAATACATTGCAGATTGATGGGAGGAGTTTGATGAGGTTGACTGGGAATCGCGGCTGCAAACCCAAGAATTGAGCACTGAAATATGATCTATCTAATCTGGTTCATTGTTGGAGATGATGAGGCGCAGTCACAGGAGAAATGAGAAACAATGTCTATCACTCTGCTTGTAGGTATTCTGTTAGTGCCAATGTAAAGTATTTCTTTTTTTTGGGCATAATATTTTTTAATACATGATCTAGAGATTAAAAACATCTCATGAAACTTGTAAATGTGTCATATGTTCAATGGTGTTGTCTATTAAGCTTCCCCAGGGTTGGTGGATAGATACCCCTAAGACATGCCATATTTGTCAAAGGTTTTCCGCTGCTTGTTGTGAAGGAATGGTAGGGTATGCCTCTATAGGATTTGATACTTGTAGTGATACAATTGAGAAAATCCATTATTCCCTGAAAGAAATATTTTGATTTTATTATTTCTATTGCAGACTAATGGTATATATATTTTGTAGGGAATTGAAGGGTATCTGGCATGCCTTTGGACTTTTAGTAATGCAAATTCTAGACTTTTCCCTATGGACCTAGTAAAAATCCAACTTTTAGAATTTTCCCTAATGGACTTAATAAAGAGTCAATTCAACAATAGTGATTTTTTATTCTGTTCTGGATATGTTTGAACTCATTCATCATAGAGCTACCTAGAAAGCAAGTGAAGGGAAATTTAGTAGTGATTCCTCTTTTTTTCAAATGATCAAAAAAATATTCTTTTAATGGTCATTAGGTTTTCATCAATATTCCTGGAGTGCAGAATTTTTAAGGGCGATTCAAACCCATGGAATTTCCGAGTCTCACACAACAGATTCTTGGGGAACCAAGTAAATAGATATGCTTGAGGACATATAATACAAGAGTTTTTGTATTTTTGTAAGGTTCACTGCACTATTACTATATTGAAGTTGTATGTGTTTTGTTGGCTTTGAGCATGTGCGGGACTTGGCTAACTTTGGAGTTATGTCGTAGAGACCATCCACACACATTTAGCTACCTAATGCTTTGCTGAAATGATATATGTTTTTCATAAGTCATCCACTCAGTTTTTTTGGGCTTTGCAATATTTGGCATATCACCAATGGTATGGCTTCTTTTGCCCTATTCCATAACCACAGAAATTTGAAGCTTGCTTTCCTAGTTTTCTTTAGAACCTTTGAGATTATAGGCTAGTGTATGCAAGATGATGGGGATTGTCCTGAGGGTTGATTTAGAAGGAGTCAATACTCCACTTCAAGGAAACTGTCTATTGCACCAAAGGTTTCTTTTCCCCATCTTTGATAACAAACATTTGCAACCATTTATTACATAGTCATTAGATTTTATAAATAAACTAAAATATTTAAATCCTTGTTGAAGGTCCGTACAATTGTAAAGGAAGAGTTGTATTATATTCTTGATTTGATCCTTTTCTAGGATGTGAAATTTTTTTCTTGTTGATTGTCATTCCTATTGTTAGGAAATATAGGTCTTGTATATCCTCTAGTGTAATTGCATCTCTCTTGGTCCCATCACCCAAAAGAAAAACATAATAAACAAAGAGTAAATGTGTCAAGTTTAGGGCTCTTCCTATTTGTATACTTGTGAAGCTTATAGTTCTTTTCTACTCTATTATAGCTCTATTGAGACCACCTGCCCTACTGGACATACTTACCCAAGGCCTCTTGTAGGCATCAAAGAATAATAGGTTGATCCATTAATTAGAATTGCAAAGATATTGAGGAAATAAAATTCATTATCTAGTTAACCAATTGCACGTTGAACCCTATATGGATGAGCAACCTTAAATAAAGTTAGTTCACACTGTCATATGCCTTGGCAAGAAAACCTCAATAAAATTGCTTGTAATTTATTAGTTTGATGTTATACATTCCTACTTTGGATACTCATATTCCATAATGGATTTGTTTCCCAGGAAAGATTCCAAATTTTTCTGATGACATGGAATCAACTTAGTAGATTTTGACATTCATGCAATTTTTTTTGCAATGATTTGGTAGATGCATTTGCATAGTGATATGGGTTTGAAATATTCAAAACCTTCATTCTTGTATAACTTTTTAGGTTAAAGCTTGAAATCTTTAATTGAAAAAACCTAAATCTAGCCTATGTGTTTTAATTTGTTAGTATTTCTTATTCAGTCTATTTGAAGGAAGTCATAGATCACCTGGAATAATTCTATTGTCTAGCTAAGTAGTTAAGGGTTCTTATCCTTTTGGAAATAATGTATAATTTTTTGTAATTTTTCCTTTGAAATTAGATCCATCGGTGGCTCCTTTCCCTCATCACCTACAAAAATCGGGAAATATGAAGTCATCTTTAACTATCTATTTGATATTTATTCTATCATCGTCTTTATAAATTTCCTCAAAATGGACAACTTGTAAAATTGTAATATCTTGGAATGGGGTAGCTATTGATCCTATTTTCTTTCCATTTCCCATATGGTGTTGATATTCCACCCATGGTTATAGAACATATGAAAAAATATCCTTTCTTGTCTCTTTGTGCCAAAACATATTAAAGAGCCAACCTACTTAGTTTTCTAATGTGATTTTTCTGCTTCTCTATTGTAAGGATTTTAGTTTCACTCTGCTTTCTTCATCTATGTAGCTTGCACAATCCTCTTTGAAAATGTATGCCAAATTGGCCTTTACTTGTGCTAGGACTTGGGTTTTATAACCTAATATTGTAAGACATTTCTTTAGCTCCTGAATGCTTGTATATTCTATTGAAGTGGACCTGTCTTGCTCCTACACACATTTTACTAGAGACATTAAACCTTCCTATAAAATAAAGAGCAAAATTTAAAAGGATTTGATGGATTTATTTTTTCCTTTGCTAATTGAAGAAACATCTAATGAAGGTTTCATTCTTCTCCTCATTCCACCCATGTTTTTATCTTCAAATGATTTCTTATGACAATTGATAAACAAAAGAATAATTTAGCTCCTTTTCCACTCTTGCTTCACTAGATTTTATGGTAGCTTGGAACGATAGCCTTTAGCCTTTACCAGTATACTCATTTCCCGTAGGGTCCATATATACTCGGATAGTAGCCTTTCTCAATGATCAATTCCATGGTTATGTAATAAGAATCCCTTATTTCTTGAGAGTAGAGATATGATCTAATACTGATTCAAAAAGGGTTCAATTAGGTAATTTAAATGACTCCATTTTCCACATAGTGAATAGCCCCTATTATATTCTTTTTGGGTCAAACTCAAAGAATGTCCCAATCCTTCATAAAATTTTCAGTATTCTTTGAATTCTGATTCTAGGTTTGTGGAGATCCAAGGGTATTTTGAAGGCTAAATATTTTGTAGGTCTCTCTAGAACCTTGATATTAGGTCATGATTAGCATATAGTCTTTTTATTCTACAAAAAACAAATCAAATCAACAAGAACAAAATTCCTCATTTGTTTATTCTTTCTTTCAGTTATAATGGAAAATTATATGCGCAATACATTGAAATGTATAGATTTCGAAAGTCATTTTGTGGTTTCTTTTACCCTATCAAAATTGAGTTATATATTTAATCGATGTGTTATAAATTTTTGCAAGTTTTTACCAACTGATATCAAGATTTGAAACTACTAAGAATCTTGATGATAGGTGTAGGATTATGAAGAATTAATGGTAATGGAAATTCTAATAGTCTACAATATTCTTTGAATAATTTACATATTTTTGGCTATTCTTGAAGTAGTTAAAAAATCTCTAGATGTTTAAAGGTTTTTATGTTTGGTTGGGAGACCATTTATATAAGGAAATGTCACAATTTACCTATCATGAGCATGACATTTGTAGCAAATGGCATTGAACCAATTTTATTTCCATTCAACTTTTCTTTCATGATGGGCTTCATCATTTATCATATAATACATGTATTGATGTGCACAATAAGAGTTGGAGTGTTTCTAGTACTGGACATTGAAACATGGTAGCCACTTATACCAAGGTCATTGGTAATGCCTTGAGGTTCCAAATTTACTCTAATTTTCACAGGTAGCTTGGTCATCTAGTAGTAGCATCCTCTCATTTGTTTCTTTTAGGAATTGAATAACTTAATGGCTTTTGAAATTTAAGAGCATGCCATGAGCTCATTACTTCTACAACAAAGAGAATTGAAACATTTACATTCTAGTTAATTTTCCTTTAATTTGAGGTTGCTACACACTACAGGTTTTGAAGCATTTATCGATATATAAATATCAAAATGTTGAAAACCCCTTATATCAAGGGCAACAATATATTCTCAATGTTCCAAATAGTTTTTTTTTCTCGATTAAACTATTCTATTATATACAAAACCAGATTACAATTACATGCATGCTGTCTGGAAGATCCAGCTACCTGAGAGAATGGCAGCCTGGAACAACCATTTGTAGCAAAAAAAGAAGGCAAACCTATTCATTCCCACACAGGGGCCATGGTAAATAGAAGAAAACCTCCCGCGTAGGGGATTACAGAAAATTGACACAGAGTGGCCATCCAAACATTAGTAAAATTGACCTTATACCGCAGCATTGGCATATTGCTGCAGTGACACATTGACACAAAGACGTGCCAGAGACATTTGAACACATAGACATAACCAAAAAAAGGAATAGGCAGAATCCCTTCCGAGCAACATGACCTAAGACCTTGCAGCAAACTAGTCTTTCGGAACCTCCTCCACAATTGGGCACCATCCATATTCTTCCGCTTCCTGAGCTTGGCCCTCTTTCGCCTCAGACTCTTCGAGCTTCGCCTAAACTTCCTTCGTCTGGAGGTGTGGCTTTTCTGTTGCCTTCCCCTTGGCTGCAGAGGGCAGTTCCATCGCCTTCACAATGTTGACAGGTGAAGTAAACTCTTGATGAGCACTGGTTCCGCCCTCATCTCGGGCTTCATCAATGAATAGCACAAAGACATGGGCGTTGATCTAGGGGCAATTCAAAGGGCTGTTGAGGGTGAAGACAGCTGAGCCAAAAAAAGGCAAGGATGAAAACCCAGGCGAGCTAGCTTCTAGATATTGGTTGTGCCTAAGAGGGCTAGCACCTCTCGAGTAAGGGCAATGGCAATGGCAGTGACAGTGGGGAAAGGTCTCCACCTCGCCTGAAGGGCGCGAGGACCCTCCTCGGTTGGAGCCACGATGACTCAACATACACTGCCGAGGCCTGACCATATTAGCAGGGCTATACAGAGCCAAATTGGATTGTAGAAAGCTGAGAGGAGCATGGTCAGGCTGGGCAATCAAACCAGGGCTAGAATTTATCAACACCAGAGGCAACATAAGAACCCCGGACCATACCTAAGTGAACATGGTAACTCTTGTGTTGCCACTGTATATAATATCGTTTCCTCTGCCTCGGAGCTCGCCCGCCATTAATAAGGTCTGCAAGATTGCCGAGGAGCCGAGCTCTGTAGCGCAGTCAAAAATGGAAGGAGCGTAAATGCGCCTTTGTTTCCGTCCCCTGTCAATTAAACCAATCCTCCGGGAATGTCCCTCTCCACCAGCATACAGGTCACCTCTGCGCATGATGAGCAGGTGGCCTCCCCTGCATGCCCGTCCCATCACCTTAATCGTGCTGATTTGCACCCGCATCCGGGGCAATGTTCCAAATAGTTAATGTGTTGGATTTTCTTTAATATTTTTCCATTTCATTTTTGTTTAAACATTCATAGCCAATAATATGAAGCACATGATATCAGTAATATTTAAGTTAACTCTCCATGTTTGTTGAGAAAGTTACATATTGCATGACATGTTTGTCCCAATATGACTAGGTGTGTCAACAATTGAACATGAAATATCTTAAATTCTAATTTCAATTTGTCCAGACACAATTATAGTGCATTTGTTTAGAATGCTTCTTTATAATGGAAATAGATTGCATATTGTTACATTTACTGACATGAATAAACAACTTAATCCTAATTGAAAATTGCTGGATGCAAAAGTTATGTCCTGGTTCCTATGTTTATTGTTTCAGGTTATCTTAGGCAAACATAGGCCAACTAATCTAAGAAATTAATTATTTTTCAGCCGTTTCCATAATCACCTATTAATTGGTGATTAAAAACAAATTTTTTCTGGGTTTGAAACTTTGATCTTCTTTTTCTTTTTTAAAAATTAGATCTTTCAAAATATTGTTAGATTATTTTTTTCTATTTTTGTAGTATTGGGCAATTTTTTGTCGTCTTTTCATGATTTTTTTGCGACCATTTTCAAGAAAATTTTGTACATTTTTTCAACAACATCATGACATGTTTAGGTTAGAATGATTATAATGTTTAACTACAAATTCTTATTGATTATAGTTTTTTCCAATATATAATTGGAATATTGTTTTTAAATCTCATTTAAGAAATCTGAGTGGGTTAGCTCATTGTTTTGATTGATTGTTTCAAGGCATATTTCATTGTGAGGTTCCAAGTTCTAGTTAGTCTTAGGCTTGAGTTTGGATGATTTTTGTTGGCCTACCAGATGCTACTATCACTGGTTCTTGGAGGTTGACCTACTCTCCATCATGTTATTCCAGGGAAGAGATAGGGATTCCCTTAAGTTTTTCATGGTAAAAAACCAAATATCATTTAAGAGCCAAATATTTCTTGGTGGTTTATTTGATTTCTTTTCTCTGCAAGATATCCTTAAGGTGCCTCTTTTAATAGCGTATGCTAGAAAGATTCAACTTCGGTGGCCCCCATTCATGTTTCCTTAAAATGTCTCTCAGTCCTTTTTTAGTTACCCCTAATATAAGTTGTCCTAAAAATATTTATGTGCTTTAGTTGGATGAATAGCGGACATGTGTATATCTATATTAGGTGGAAAATGAGGTTGTGTAATTTTAGTGTTGTCTATGTAGTTCCCTTTATCTCAGTGGTTTCAGCTACTCTTATAACTTCACCATTGTTGCCCCTTCTCTTGATAGAAAAAGAAATTTTTGGTGAAGACTATTATGCTCTTTTCTTTATCCTGGTGCTTTATGTGACTCCTTTTTGTCCTTTATCCTAGTCAAACTTCAAGAAAAAAGAAGAAGCCTGTTTCCTCTTCTGGAACTGCAATTAGTTCTATAACAATGACTAATGTTGGTCCTTCCCCAAGCTCTACACCCTCAAAACCATCTACTTGGAATCTTATAGATATGGTGATGTATTGTCTATGGTAGGTACATTGCAGCGCAATGCTAAGTCATGAAAGCTACTACTTATGTATGTATTAGATGGGACACTTGCTTCCCCATTGAACG
Source organism: Pinus taeda (assembly GCA_000404065.3). Classification (NCBI taxonomy): domain Eukaryota; kingdom Viridiplantae; phylum Streptophyta; class Pinopsida; order Pinales; family Pinaceae; genus Pinus; species Pinus taeda. The sequence continues at coordinate 59,667 of APFE030162894.1, forward strand.
AATTGGTAAGGATATTAAAATTTATTTACAATTCTGTAAATAATTTTACTAAGCTTAAATGGAAACTTCTTTAGAAGGTTTCCTAACAAAGTATTATAAATTTTGTTGTGTGCAGTCTCAAGAACAATCCATTTTGGAAATATGATGATAAAAACTTTAACTACAAGCTGATATGGATCACTTTGGAGAGGTTGTATCAATGGATGAAAATGTGGAGTAACTTTTACATGATTATATAAATCTAGAAGATGCATCTAGGAGCTGGATGGACCTCACTAAAGGTATGAGAAAAAGGTACAAGCTAGAGCTATATAAGTAGGGATATTACTACATCACTATAAATGATGCATCAAGCAAGAAATAGAGAGACTATTTGTAAATATTCCATCATTCTTTGAGGTACTGGTGATATTTGGTGGCATCCTTTTTCTTAAATTAAATGTTACACACACCAATCATGTCAATACGTAATAGGTTTTTTTTAACTTACATGGTTTTCCTTTAGTGAGTTTGGTTGCTTTCGAGCTATTACTAGTAAAGTTACATGTTTCCTCTTCTCTTCTGATGGTAAATTTCTAGTGAGTGTTGGTGAATGATTATGTGGGAATGTAGGAACTCTTTCATGTCATTCAAGTATTATTAATTTGGCATTTTTTCACTATTTACTATTCCATGTAATGCATTCCTATTGAAAGTCTTATATTTCATTGATAATGTGTGATATTGAGAAAAATCTCATTCTAGGTTGTATGAACATGTGCAATCATATTATTACACCACTTCAGCTTGATTAGAGGAGGGGCTCAGAAAAAAAAAATCCTTTTACCTCCCTTAGGGTCATTCACCTCAATTAGTAATTCATTCCACTGAACCAATTGTAAAATGTGTATCTTGGGCTTTTATTATTAGTCTTTGAATTTGTAAGCAATAAGTATATTTCAACTGGAACAAGAGAAAAAATTGAATTAGAAAGAGACACTCTATTTTAATCACCTCTATTTCAATGATCACTACAACAACCTTGTTTAGATATGGTTCTCTCAAAATGTTTATCAGTAAACCACAATGTTTTCTTCCAAATTTAGCCCTTTTTGCTACTAGATTTGGGCACATTTTTCTAGTTAAGGAATAAATATATAGATCATTGATCATATGTTATGATTAGACATCCTGCTTTTTGAATGGTACATCTAGTCATTCTCCATGGAGGGTATAAAAATTTTCTCTAATCGAATATGCTACTAGGGCCGCAAGAGAGGATAAATTTTCATCTTAGGGCTTAGAAGATTAGAGACACCACAACTGTTATTTTCGTAATTAGCTTCTTACTAAAAGATGATATATCATGCAATATGCATAAGGCCCATTTGTGTGTGAGATGTAATATGCATCAGGACCATCTATATGTCTCACATAATATCCTCTCTATTCTCATTTAGGTCACTGATGCAAATATCATATTGCCTTTCTATGAGGAGTACCAAGCTCAAATTTTCCAAATGTATAATCTCAATAACTCTGATGCACAACACCCCTAATTGTGAATATATATATCTCATCTACTTAAATTTCTCTCTAGATGAGATACCTTTAATTCACCAAAGAGATATTGTATTATGTGGAAAAGGTATATTTTTATAGCTTCTTTGTGGCTAAAATTTATAGCACAAGAAGTGATATCACTACAATTATTAGTCATCAAGTCATATGTGTTTCATTCTCAAAGGCATTCTTTCTTCCTTGAACTTGATTGAAGGTCCTCTATCTCCACAAGAACTAGTTCAGATATTAATACAATTAGTAGAGGAACAAGACTGAACTTTCATAAATTTGAGGCTAGAAGAAGAAGAGAAAAAGGTATCAAACTAGCTACTAAGAGAGGGGCATTATGAAACATGTCAAGTAGCACTAAGAATAGATCAGGTTCTACTCTTACAACTCCTTTCCTAAACCTTGAAGCCTGTCAATCATATAGAAGAAAATTGATATCTATAACTCAACAGTGTATACAATTAAGGCTATTTCTCTCTTGAAGCATGTCAATCATATAGAAGAAAATTGATATCTATAACTCAATAGTGTATACAATTAAGGCTATTTCTCTCCTGAAGCATGTCAATAATATAGAAGAAAATCGATATCTATAACTCAACAGTGTATACAATTAAGGTTATTTCTCTCCTGAAGCATGTCAATCATATATAAGAAAATTTGTATCTATAACTCAACAATGTATACAATTAGGGCTATTTCTGACTTGAAGAATTTAGAAGACATTTCTAATTTAAAGGCTCTTCCTAGTGACATATTCCTCTTCTCCTTCACTTGAATTTTTGGATGGCTCTCGCATCGACTCTTTGGGTGGTGTGCTTCACAATTTAGAAGAAGCACATTTTCATAGCCATGGAATGTATAAGAAAAATGAATTACATTTGTATGCAATTTCATAAATATTTTTTCAAAAATATTCCTAACCGCTTGGTTTTTCTAAGTGTTTAGAAAATAGATATTTGAGTTTTTCTAGGGTGGAAAATGTATCTTAACACTTTTGAGTATGGCACAACCAATGTTATGAAGGGTAGTATATTCATGTGTGACATGGAAAATGATACCTAGATGTGATATCCTACTTTTGTGGTATGTAGTTGAGAACTAAATTATGGTGCAAGCTATCACATGTATAACTAAAAGTTTTTCATATTCCAACAACAACAAGCCTAACAGTTAGAGCAACACATAATACATATGAAATGATCTTAGTGTTCTAACTAATAGACTTGCTTCTTTGACTTCGTCAATCTAAACATTTGATATTTTGTAATTTTCAAATAATAATTTGTTCCTTGATTGTAAATTGCTTTCTACTAATTACAAAAGTCATTTATCTAATGTACAAAGCGAAAGGAGAGTATGGGGAGAACCACATATTGAGAGAGGTCTACATGAGAAAGTAAATCTTAGCAAGAAATCTCAATCTGCCATGACTTTTGTTTCCCTTTGAACTCTACTTTTGGGAATTATTTAATTAGAATGTTGAGTGTTCTTGTGCATGTCATTTATGCCTATCTTATTAAGAATTAACCATTACTTGATTTTTTATGGTTTTTATCTTCTCATTTCACTTCTAGGCCATAACTCCATAAGGACATGGATTAGAGAAAGGAAAAATAACTTCATGCGAGTTCTATTGATATGTATATACAAGGAGTTGAATTCTAACAATATTATTTTAGACTCTTATGCCAAAAATTGATGTGTTGGAAACACTTTGTTCTATCAGCGCAACTATAGTTCATTAGCCTTAAATCCATTGCCTAATGTCTATGAAAGTTCCTAGAGACATAAAAATGATATATATAGGTCACAATAGAGTCAAAATGATTTCTCAATTGTTGGTCAGATAGCAAGCAAGGGTGATCCTAATCAGAGTGCAAAACTTGAAAATCTTACTATCACTTTTTTACTAGTAGTTAAATAAAAAAACACATCCTCTCAAATTTGAAGAAATCATATGAATATGTTTATTCTTCCTGAACCCATATTATTCCTATGTTGGGTACAAGAGAAAGATGAGATTGATAACCAAGAGCAATGGGAAGGAACAATACTTGGAGTAAAGAGAAGGTTAAATATGACAACATAGGTGATCTAGCAATTAATTCCTCGAATACCTGCTGCAATTGTTCATGGAAAAGAAAGTGTGGAATATGAGAACACAACATATACTCTTTCTAAAACAACCTTGTGAGATGCATGCAATTTAGCTTCCACCTCCAATAAATATATGTCAAAGAAATATGAAAATGAAAACTTGTATGTATCTAGTTAGCTTCAGTTAGAATAATCAATCAACTACATTACAATTAGGCTTTTGTTAGTTATACCTGTAGTTTTATATATACCCTATTCTTTTGTAATATTGAACATATCTATTAAGCTACTTTTTCTATCTGAAATATGCAAGTTTTCTTTTTAAAATGAAGTCTTCTAAGAAATATTACAATTTTTTACTTTCTTGAATTGTCTATCACATGGTCAAACTATATTTTTCAGTACTAGAAGCATTTTATGAAAATAAATGAAAATCACTGCTTCATTGGGCAAGGTTTTTGAGCAACATTAGAAACCTAAAATATTGAACGTGAATTATATTTTGAGGATAGAAGAAAGCTTCATGGATAGAGCAAAGAATTTGGAAGATGAGCTCTCCAGGTAGTATTTCTCTTTGAACAAAACCACTAGCTACAATCGATTTTCAATATTTGTAGTTGCTTATCAAGCTTTAGTAGAAAGATTATCCTTTTTTAATTGATTATTAATTGATCGATTTGTTATTTCCAAGTGTTTCCCTTTCTTGAAGTTTTTTTGCTAACTAGTTTGAACTAATTGAGGATCAAACGTTGGTGGTATTGTTGTAATATGTTAAATTATTGTTTGAATTGAAACAAGTATTTATTGTAAAAGATCAATCGATGTGTTATATATAGGAAATTACAAATATGGTAAACATGGGGAAAATATTGGTGCTTTGCTTGTAAATCTACAAAACAAATCAAAAGTACTCTTATTTTATCTTTTCATTATAATGATGACTAACGTTTTGAGTTTGAGCGATTAAGGATGGCCACAAGTATTCCCTCAAACTAGAAGTTTGTTGTTCAAATTAAGTGTGTATTTTCCATTCAAGAATCATATAACAACTAGAATCTGAATATTACATTCCAAAATAATCTTATTTGGGGGATTACTAGTGGTGATTGTTATATATTTTTTGTTGTTGGAAATTTGCTCCAAATCACAGCTATATATAATACCACAGGTCAAAAATGCAGGGGGGGGGGGGAATTATTTTTTCAATTTATCGACTTATACTATAGTGATCCATAAATATAAGAAAAACATTAGTAAATTGATATAGAATAGTTGGCTTATTAATATCTGATAATGGTCCCAAATAGTAGATCTTATATAAAGAAATTCTCATCAAACTTGGTCATTCTTGACATCATCGAACTCCAACCCTAGACTTATTGACTTAGCCTTCTACATTATTCGGTTATATACATGTATATGAGGCTATCCTATTATTGTATGAATTTTTACTTCATTTCATTTTATTGTAGACTTAGCTTTGACATTTTCTAGGAGTTTTATTTGCACTCCCACATTGTATAAGTAATTTGCAACTTGAGCTTTTCAGCATGTAACTTACTTATGATGATTATGCCTAATATTTCCTTGAATGTTGAATACTAAGTTTAATAAGGTGTTATTTTCTATGGTGATGTTTTGTTTTCTTTGTTTATACAGGTCATCTAGCCACATAGTGGCCACTATTTCCCAAATAAAGAAATCTTGTTCGAGTTTCTTTCTTTTATGGGGAAAATGTCATTGAGAATATTATTGATGTTGAGTTATGTATCATATAAATTATTGATAGTCTACTTTAGTTTATACTCTATTGTTCATCGTCTTTCATGTGTTATACTTTGCATTGTATATTCTTTCAATTTTAGAAGAGGAAATCAATATTGATGGTAAGAAGCAAGAATTGAATAAAGAGGAGAACAATAACATTGGAGCGATAAAACACAAATGAGAGAGAGAGAGAGAGAGAGAGAGAGAGAGAGAGAGAATTTGTCTAGTGGTACCTATAGAGCCAATATCCTGCATAAGACACACACATAGATACTAACGTTCAAGTCTTTAGAGTTGGTGAATACACCTGCAATGCCTTCACAACACAATGATAATGTTTTGAAGGGATGAAACAATATTTCATGTGTAAATTGTCTCCAACCAATATCAAGTTGGAAATTCATATTATAATACTTGAAATTTTATATAATATAATTTATGTGGTTGAAATTATTTATAGTTGTAGTTGATATTATTGAGTATTGTAATTAGCGTATGCAACTTTGCATTTTCATTTAAGATGAACATGTACATTGTATGACAATATTTTTTTTTTAATTTAGTTGCAAAATCATACTAATTAATTTAGTTTGATTAATAATAAAGACATAAAATCAATCTAAAACTACTAAAATAGTAGTTTATGTTGATTAATGACAAGTACAAATAATATGAATATACGACTAAATTAGTTTCTTATAATGATTGTTAATGAAGTAAATGAAATAAATATAAACTACTAAACTAGTCATTTATTTAATGAATATGAAACTGTCAAAAATGTATAAATGACTACTGCAAATGATAAATTTATGATTACAGATGATGACTAAATTTTTCATATATATGACTACTAGTAGCTAATTTATAGTATCTTATAAAACAACCAAAATTTTGGTTCTATTTATTTGTTAATTAATTGATTTCAAACGATGACTAAAACTTGCATATATATGGCTATTAGTAGCTAATTTAGAGCATATTATAATGTGAACAAAATTTTGGTCACATTTCTTTGGTCATTAATTGGTTTACTTGGTTGATCATTTAGTAATATATTTTGTTTTATATTTGGTCATTAATTGTGAAAATTAATGACTAAAGTAATGACCAAATTTATGGCTAAATATACTACTAGACAGTGAAATTGAGACAACCAATTAATGACTAAGCTAAAAATGACTAAAAGTTGGTCGCGTTATAAGATACTGTAAATTAGCTACTATTGGTCATCGATCAAAAAATAGTTGTTTATATGAAAATTTTAGTAGTTTTTTAAGTAACTAATTAGCCATTTTGTAGTAGTGTCTACTATAGAAACATCATCGTACTCATTCAAAGAATAACACATATGACAGCTTCCACCAGTATATATAAATATATATTATTATAAGTATGCATAGGTCAGCCCCACATAATGACCAAACAAGTTGCCTACAAAATAATGACAAAAAGGTTGGCTCCAGAATAGAAACAAACATGTCAACTCCATAATAATTTTCTTAATTATTCTCCTTATTGCTCTAGAATAATAACAAAAAGGTCAGCTCCAGAATAAGTAAAGTAGAGGGTAATCCACACCAACTTCCTCCAATGTATTAGATGCACTCTCCAAAATATTAGCCACACATGAAAATAAAAGTCTCAAACGAGTCCCCAAAAAGCCTTTATGCTTGAATCTTCAACAAATGCTCTCTCAAATATCTAATTAACAACAAATATAACCAAGCGGTGTCTCCCCTTATACAGGAGTTCTAGGTTCAATAACGCTCTTAATAAAATAACAATATCGTTCGCTAGAACCATAGATCTAGCATAGAACATAAACAAATATTGTCCACTAACTAACCAATGTGGATAAGGTCAACAATACATTAAAAAAGGAGGTCATTATGCCACATAGATAAATCGTCAATGATAAACTTCAATGAAGGTAGGACATCACCATCAACATGGGCAAAGTGTAACAAAACCCTCAAGTGTGGAAGGCTCCTCAAAATAATGTAACAACTAAGGAAGACACCTCTAAATGTGGCATGTATGGCATAGGTGGCTGAAAGAGTAATCCATTAAAAGAGTTAATCCTTCCCAATTCTTAATAGATCCATGTCACGAGATAGATCTAAGTTGATTTATTTTTTATTTTTTTTCTTTGGAAAAACACATAATATTTCATTAAGATTAAACAAACTACAATATTGTAGATGACAATCGCACTACAAGGGATATGGGAAACTAGGATTCTCATGCAGATATCCATAATAGAGCATATACATAAAAAAAAAAGGTAGTTAAAAAAAACACATGAGTTTCTTCCATCATCAAAGAAATTACTAAATATGATTTTATCCAGTTGAAAAATAATTTGTTTTCCAACCATCTAGGGCCCAAATATAATTCTCATATGTATCTTAAGTCATATCCTAATGTGTTTGAAAGACCAAAAAAATGATCCCAAAGTATTGTGTGTGATAAATACTAATGTGCCCAAAAAATAATAGAGAAGAATCCTTCATTCATAATGTAGACAACCTCCCTCAAAGATGTTTAATTTTTCAAAATGTTCCATCCAAGAAAATAACTTCCAAGAAACAATAGAAAAAGTGAGGCAACACTGATAGAGGGATCAGTTATTCCCATAGGCATAGCTGGATAAGGCCAAGCATGCCTTCCCTATTTTCATTCATTTCCTACTAGCCCTCACCGAGCTCTAGTCCTCTTTTTGAAAGGAGATCAACTTCCTGATTTTGTTCCCTATATACATGACAGAAGGAGATGTGTGAGAAATCCCTCACATTGTTAATGATATTCTTATCCAAAGGAAGGAGAGTATGTTTTTGTATCTTTAGTTTCCCATTCATCCAGTTGATCACATTTAGAGAGTCAAGACAAACGTTTATCTCACTTATGTTTAGAAATTTTGCCTATTGGTGAAAAATCTTGGGAGAAAATAATTTAGGAAAGTTTATTTTTAAAAGATAGAATACATTATTTAAAGAAGAATAAATGATTCTCAGAGATGTATATTTTACACCCAATCCCCACCCCCATGGTTTATCCATTCAAATAATAGTTTCAGAGTGTTGATTTATTGTGAGATACTGAAGATTTTTTGGGAGATTGTTCAGGGGAGCCAAAATATTACATACCACGATAATATATGAGTTCTCTTGATCCTCAAATATGGTATTGTTTTACTATAGCCATATTCCCTAGGAAACTACAAGTTGAAGTGTTTTTAAAAAATCCCTTGGCATTTTATTAAGCTAGCTAAGGAGGAAATCATTACTCTTGGAAGATTCCAAGAGAAATTTTCACCCACCAAAAGTTGAATTTATTTCAAGATTTGATGAGTGAAAGAGAAATGAATGAGAATATGAGGAATTTATTCCTTTTCCTATAAACATAGTGAACAATGACTAGGGCCAATGCATAATAATATTTTTAACATGTCCTAGGAGGGAGCTTGGTTGTTACGATGAAACGACATAAATAGCTTGGATATGGGAGGGTAGGAGAGATTCCAAAGTTTTTTCAATCACCAAGGAGGTTGGGGATTGATCTTCTTTTGAGCCAGAGAAATGAAATCATATTTTTGGTTATATCCACCAGAGGGGGACAATAAGCATACCAAATAATACTTAGGGTGGGAAAGAGAGATAAGCCCTTTCCCTAAAGAGGCAACATAACTTGTCCATTCCTGAGATAGAAGATCATATATATGAAGCTCGACTACATATTTCCATGTTTGATGACCCATGTATCCAATTCTATTGAAAACTTGGTTCAGATATTATAGACCCTAGGAGTTAGAGCGTATATGGGTAATTCTAATAAAATGTGTGTCTCTATTGTCAACCAAAGGGTTTTTATGAGGACTTTTGATATGTCACCTACCTTCTATCTAAGCCCATAGGATATAAATTTTATGCAATTGATAATGACCCTCTAGACGATGCATTCCCCACCAGCGTCCTATGAGATCTTAGCCCTTCTAACAATGGTAAGGGAGATATATTTTTTCCATAATATAGGCCCATAGGCTAGAGTTTTTGATCAACTTCTAAGCTCCTTTAGCTACTAGAACCACAGAAAACCAATGCATATTTTTAAGGCCCAAATCCCTTTGCAATGCAATGGAGGACCAAGTTGCGAGGAAAAAACAATTTTTGTCTTCTTCATCAGCCCAAAGATATCATAGAGATTTTTTTTTTTTATTTTATTAAAAATACCTTTGAAATCCATACCAAAGAAGCCCAATACACAAAGATGGCCTCCAACACATATTTATGAAAACCTAAATATATTTAAAAAAAATTATTCCACTAAAGAAACAAACATGCAATTTACAATGGGGATTGTTAAAGATTTAGTCAATTGAAATTTAACCATGTTTACTTATTGTAGTAATTTTAATTCTTCTCCTATAAAAAGAGTATTCATTTTTAAATATGAAGTTTTCTCTTTAAATTATGATATCATTTTATTTAATAATTTAAAAATTATATTTAAAACTTAATGTTATTTCCCAATTTAATTTTATTATATAAAATATAATAAAATATGTATATTATATTGATTATTATAATTTGAATTTATATTAGTGCTGGGAAATATGTGTTTTTAAAACAAAAATGATATATTGAATTTAAAGAGTTATATGTGAGTATAGCGTAGGAGCATCCACCCGAAGGGTATCAAATTCTCAATAGACTTTAAAGTAAAAACATTATGAAATACTTAAAATCTCTTATCGCGCACAAAATATCTGTCGTATATAAATTTGATATCTAATAATTTTATTGTTATTCATTATTATATTTATATTATTATTATTAATTTTTAATAATATTTATAAATTATTATATTTATACTAAAATATTTAATAATTAAAATTATTACCATTTATTTATAAGTAAATAAATAAGTAAATAATGTTAAAAACATTTATGTCAATATCAAATTCAAAATGTTTTGACTTTAACTTGGAAAGTAAGAGCACATTATACCAAATATCATTGAATCAATATGATGGGGTATTAGTTTTTATCATCCTTTTAAATTTTTACATCTATAAATTGAGTGATATTAGCTTTAGTCGACTTTTTAAGTTATTACATCTATAATTGGAGTGAAATGCCCTTTTTCATGCCGAAATTATTTTTAGGTTAATTTAATGTTTTATTTGTTTATAATGAATTTTTTAATTATGCTTAAAATTATTTAATAAAAAATTTAAACAATTATAAATAGAATGTTTTTAGGATTTTTAAAGATTTTTAATATGTTTATACATTAAAATGATATATGGAAAAGTAAAAATTTATCAAAATTTATATTTATTTATTTTGGAGGAATTGGAAACTGAACTTGTATTAGATTTTGACTACTATTATTATAATTTCTAAGGCTTATGATATGTTTTCTTATATTTTATAGATAGACCATATTGAGAAAATTAATCTTTTTATTTCTTACTCACAAGACTTTATTTTCAAGACAATCACCATACTAAAATCTATATTATTATCCATTAACGAAAATATAAATAACAAAAATCTATTTTATTTGGTTCTAATTATTATAAATAATATTTAAATTATTTCATACATTTAAATTTGTATATTAAAAAACATTATCTTGTAATAACTATAATTATAACATTCTTAGAAAATCATGATATGTATACCCTTTGAAGACTAAATTGTAACTATTAGCACATATTAATACACTTCATTGTTTTGAATAAATTTCAGTGAATATGTTAAATTTGAAATAATACTAATCCAAAGCTAACCTTATTAGATCATGGTGATGGTGATCATGATATCTCATTCATTCATGATTAAATGATATTTGATGGTAATGATGATGATAGAGATAGAGAAAAAGAAAAAGAAAAAGAATTTGTTGTTATAATTAAATAAAATTTAATAATAATAATATATTATTCACTATTGAATAAATATGTAAAATTAAAACTATACAAAAAAAAATCCAAACTAACCTAAATAATTTAATGATTATTAAATTTCTTTAAATATAAATTTAATTAAATTATAAGTATTTACGTCCTTAAAATTTATCTCACATCGGCACCTAAGTTAGAAACATTGATTTTAGCCCAGGAAAGAATAGTTAATTAACTATATAAAGTATGATTAATTATGTCGATGAATAAAAAGGAAATTATGCCGGTTTATATCCATTCGAGTATTTGAAAATATATAAAAAGCAATTGACTGTGCTTGTGATTCGAGTGAACCGTAAAGGACATACAATTATGAATGGTTGAGGCAAAACGGGATGTTTGGTAAGTACAATGCAATTTATAAAAATGGGCCACTCAGCTTAAGTACAGCAGACTCTTCATGACTTTTACGAAGAAATATGCAAGCTGGAAATGATAGGTTGCTCAAAGATTGAGTCACATTTTTATGATGAATTGATATTGAAGTAAAGGTGGGAGTTTGGTCTCATAAATCATGTGGTCTAATTTTGGGTAGGATTATTTATTCTTGAGAGCTGTTTTAAGAAAAATTTCTTCAGTTGGAAAAAAAATAGAATCAAAATGTTAAGAAAATCAAAATTATGTGTAACCCATAATTATTATAAACTGATTGCGATAAAATTCCTCTAGAATTTTGTTATTTTAGTATTTCCCGATTACTCGCAAGTCATCGAGTGTGACTCATCTTCAAATTAGAAATATAAAATCACTAAATAAATAGGAGAGAAATCTAAAAATAAAATATAAAATTACTAGATAGGAGAGAAATCTAAAAATGATAAAATATCAAATCACTGGATAAATAAGAGAGAAATCTAAAATGAGATAAATAACATAGAAATGTGGGAGAAAGGAAACTTTAAAATCCTGATTATCAGAAAATGTGCATATTCGATGGAGATTTATAAATTGGTTATTAAGTTATAATATACCAATTATGAATGCAAGCGCATGGCGGAAAGTGGGCGGGATATATCACGAGAAAGTGTTACTCTTTTCTTATGCAGCCACGTATATTATGGCCACGACTGTCCAACTACAATTCGTTGTCTACTGAACACATATTGCAATCATCCATAATATTGGAATAATAATCATGAATTTTCATGAATGAATGAGTGGATTTCATACACTATCTAGACCTGCAGACATCGTGCAGACTCAGTGACGTATTGATAAATACCTACCGTGGTATTACTGTGGGCGGAAGAGGTTTCTGTGGGCTGAGGATTCCAGGGATTCAACAGTGCGAGCGTGTTATGCAATACAATCGTACTGTGTTTGTTAACACAAAGTTCGTCGATGGTCCATCAAGCGGTTGGAGCTCTTTACCACAGATTTGATATGAGATCAGTTGGTTCTTCCCCTTTGTATTCTTTGTCCGTACGTAGGTTTCTGAATGAAATACATTCCAACCAATAGATGCACGGTCCATGATTGCAATCAGGGAATCTCAATCTATATTCCATAAAGAAATTTAGATATTGAACTTAAAGAACGACTTACGCTATATTAAAAATTTAAAAGTAGGTTTGAAGTGATTTCTATATATTATTAAATTTAATTTTCAATCATGTTGGGTATAAGTTTATTTAACAATAAATGTACTTTATATTTATCTGATGCAAATCAAATTTATCTAATCCAAACTTATTTAACAATAAGTGTACATTATATTTATTAGATTCAAATTTATTTAACAATAAATA